>JAWPHD010001636.1:0-304827 GCA_037043455.1 Cyrtodaria siliqua
ATCATGCTTGGTACCCGTGGATTCCGAAGGAAGACTTTCCTTTGCAATAACTGTTTTCTTATTCGTTTTTACGAGTACGGCTACAATAGCAACTTTACCTAGAGATTCAATAACAATTTCTATGAGTTCTTATCTGATGATATTCGGCAGTACTGTAACAACGTTAGGAGTTTTGTGGAGTGTTATACTAGTTCGCTTGTCAAGACTAACGAAAGAGCAATGCAAAATCCCAAAAATATTGTCACAGATGACTGTATATATACAATGTGTAGGAATCATGCACGAAAGCTCAGAAATGCGAAAACTTTCAAAACAGAAGACACTGTTGAAAACATAAACGACTACAAGGAGGACAACGGAAATGAAACCATTAATAATGTAGAAACAGAGCAAGTTTTACAACACGATATCGGCGATGGTTCCTGGTCAGATGTATGTATGATGTTGGACAAAATATTTGTTTAAATCTTGTCAAGGGAGCGGTAATTGTTGTAACCTTGCTCATATTGGCACACAAAAATCTAATTTAAGTTGTTTTATAACACATGTCAGCTCTGTTTTTTAATTGATAACGATAACATGTTGGCATATTGCTTGGCGTACTATTTTTCAGTCGCGCATTATGTTTAGTTGTTGAACCATTTACCATTTGCCACTAGGATTTCCTCTTTTATTGTATAATGACATGTTGAAGACCCAGTGATGACGACTGTCTCACTCGTGGAAGGATTTGTGTCTTCAATCTGTATAGCCTTACCCTTAACGGTTCATTCTCATTTTGCTCTGGCATTTTCCAAGTGGTTGAGAACATTCTTGGTGTCTTTTCAATGTGTTTTTATGTGATACTTACAGTAATGCTGTGCTGTATTGAAATAGTGGTGTAATGTGATTAATATAATCTTACATTCGTGATTGTGACTTTTGATTCGTTGGATACAAAAATAAAGAACCTCGTATCCTATTATTTTAGCCAATTATTTATTAGAGTCAATAATACATAGCCACTCAAGTACGATCCTCAACAATATAACTGTTAAAGTAAAGAGAAAATAACAAAGATTTAAAATGTAGACATGGTAGATGGATAACAACAATATATACAGTGAACTGTCAAATATGGATGTTGTATTGTACTGATCAATGTTTTCAACAAAAAACTGATTGTACAATAAACATCCGAACTGTATATTAACCCTATCTTATTTATTTTCAAATTAGTTATATTTAAGCGTGGTGTACGTGCAACTCGATTTTTTCATTCAAGTGACCGATGTTTATGTAAATCGAATGAAATTCGAAATGTTATGCTACGTGGCGTTAGCAGCCTTATAAGTATATATATATATATATATATTCTGTACAGAGTATTTTTGAAAGACTGCTTCCTGTGATAGTCTAGATCATCTGCGACGATTGCTTGTTTTCAAGACAAACGTCAAAAACAGTTCTGCTGAAAAAGTTTGACTTTTACCGAGATTCTGGTATCGTTTCTGATTGACTGATATACAAACGAAGCTGCTACCACAGATATAAAGCAAGGCAGAAAGCTTGAAGCAAGACTGGGATCGACATGGGTGAAGCACTTTAATTGGATGGATAATTTCCTGGTTTAGATTTATTACTTTATTGACGCAAACGTTTAAGAATGTAGACGGATAATTATGAATGAACGTGTTTGCGGATAACGAATATCGATACTAGCAGAGAACCTGTATTTAAACTGTCCTGTTTTATAGGGATGTCAAAAGTGTAAAAGTTAGGTTGGCTGCACTATATGCTACGGTTTAAATTCCCAGTCGTCTTTTTTTCCACTTGTCGTTCCATGGCAGTACCCATGTCAACCTTTGTGATGTTGACGTGTTACACTGTACTTTTTATATATACGGTACGACTGCATTCTGCGAATTGTTTTCTTCTTGTTTGATTGTTTCTTTAGCGCTTCTTTTAGAAATGTAATTAGGTTAGAGCATTAATGATCAATAAAACTCTATACTTTCACCAACTATAGGTGTCGAGTTGTGTTTGCAATACCAGTTTGTGAGAAGGATATTTTATAGAACGTTGCTGCACTTCTAACTTATATTTAAATTATCATTCCCTTTAAACCATTGTCTCCGCTGGAACGATCTTTTCTGGTTATCATATTTGTATTGAATTTGAATTGAATTGGGTTTTCAGGAGAACCAACACAAGATAGGTTAATATGACGCCAACCAAGAATGAACATATCAGGCCCATGCTCCATTTACATTGAGATACACATAGAGGTGCCTAGAACCTGAATTTCTAAACTACACAACTGCAAAGTTACTGCAAATTCTAACGGTGGAGCCACGTTTTCACGTTTAAACGTATATGGTCATGACGAAAACCTTCATTGAACATGACAAACAATTACAACAACTTCATGAATGGAGGCGGGGTCGTACCCATTTGCTTGCAGGGACATATTCCATACCCACTGTACTTACTAGTATCATATTTGTACATCTCTAGTTTTGAAGCTTTTTTTTTTGCTAGACAATACTATTACTAAACAAACACAGCTGGTTAATTAATTGTCGTCATGTTACATTTCTTAAAATTCGTTAAAATCTTCCAAATTAGTTATATCTTTAATTCTTAATGGCATTAACGGTGCTGAATGTTCTGTCAGTTTAACACAGCATTTTAATAATATTAACCATTGATTTATATTTTTTCTTGTCTTTCTGCCGTTAAACACACCGTCAAACGATATCGGTTATCAATGGTGTATTCCCTTATTGTTCTGGCTTCTGCGATGGCATAGCCCATTTCACAATAACGAGCTATCTCTGAGGAGCCAAATAGGTAGACCGATCAAACGCTGGTAGGCACATTAATTATTCATAACGGTGCCCAATGTGAATAAAAAACAATTCAAAAATGTCAGACTATAACTTGAATGCATCAGTGATATATGTTATTCATGTGTTTGGTACTGTATAAAAACAAAAATTAAAGCGTGTTTGTTGATACAATTCAAAAACGGGGTTGTCAGAAAACAATGAATATATCTATCGTAACACCGGTTCCAACTTACGCGCAAATGTAGCATTGAAATCCGATGTAGTTTCTAAGGAATGAGTCAATGTGGTTTCTGCATTGAATATCACTAATGAATGCTGTTTAGCGAACAAATACGCATATTCAACTCTATATATAAAGAATGAAAATAGTTTATTTGTGAGTGGTGATACTTCTGTGACTACCAGAATCTGATTAGTCCTTGAAGTCGTGTGGCTTTGCGCCATGTGACTGAAATTACTAACATATTACGGAGATTTTCGAAGTACCGGTGAAATGGACTACTGTGTACTTGCTTTGTGACTTTCTAGTCTTCTAGGCTTAAATGGTAAAAATAATTAGCATAATATATGACAAGAGAGATGATTTTAATTTTGATATTGTTAATTATTCCCATTTAGATGGGGATGTTTCCCGAGCAACTTCTTAAAACCTTTGCAAAACGTTATTATTATTTATGATCATGATGATCTTCTTTACAAATATAAAAGCATTTTAAGAACTCTTTTGCGACAAGGACTATCACAAACTGACTTCTATAGTGACGTGATTTACAAACTTCGTAAGATCCTTGTTCATGATCACTTTCATACTATCTTTGTTAAACTTTTCAAAATGTTGATCAAAAGAGGTTATGACTCTATCATTTTGCAACGCACTGCATGCTTACAGTTCGCCCCTATGCTTTCCTCTTTGATTGTGCGCTGACCGGACAGGCTGTGGACCCTATGATGACGTCTACCTAAAGCCCAAAAGGACGGTAAAGTTTGATGTTTGTCTGCAGTCTTGTCTTGTCGTGGCCTCAATGGTTTATTCTCTTGTTGCTCTGGCTACTACCAAGTCATTGAGTACCTTCTTTGTGGATTTCTAGGCTATTATTTTTTGTATTTATATATACACGAGCATCTTTGTGTTGTCAACCCTTTTGTGTTTGTGATGTCCGCATGTAATATTACTTTTGCCTTCTTGTTTGTCTGTTTGCGTGTTTGTTTCTGTGTTTTGTGGTTGACTGTCCTCCTTGAGTGCTGCTTTCCCTGTTCGATCTTTTTATATTTCTTTTTACTTATATTGCCTATTAATGCTGCCTACTTGCTTAGAGAATAGGGGATTTCTTTATTTACACTGTCCCGTTTTATTGGGTTGACGGTGTGGTAAGTGTGAGGTTTGGTGCACCCTAGAACCTGGTTTAAACCCCCAGCGACATTTTTTGCAACTGTCCGTTCAAGGGGGTAGCCCTATTGTCAACTATTTTGTGTTTGTGATGTCTTATTTGTCCTTTTATTCATCTTTAAATTTGTTCTTTGTTTCTGTGAGTGTTTGTGGTTGACTTGAATGCTGCTTTTCTTGTTCGATTTTTATATCTGTATTATATTTATAAATTCATATATACATGATCATCATTGTGTTATATTGCCTATTAATGCTGCATAGTTTGTTGGAGGATATAGCATGGTAGCGAGTTATTTATTCCATTGTATCGTTTTATTGGGATGACAATAGGGTAAGAGTGAGGGTTGGTGGACACTACAACCTGGTTTAAAACCCCAGTGGACCATTCCGGGGTGGTAGTTCTATTGTCAATCCTTTAATGTTTGCGGTCTCATATATCTTGCATGTCTTGCCTTTTATTTATTTTTTTGTTTTGTTTTTGTTTCCATGCGTGTTTTTGGTTGACTGTGGTCCTTGAATGTTAAATTTCATATTCTACTTTAATATCCACGTCTAACAGTTTATCGAAAGAGGTTATGTTCGTATAATTTTGCTTTTCTTATTTATATTTATTATATATAAATGGTCATCTTTATGTTATACTTATATTGATTATTAATGTTGTCTATCTAGTTGTTGGTATAGCGTGGATGGGATCTCTTGATCTACTCTGTCGCATTTTATTGGGATGTCAGAGTAGGGAAAGTTTAAGGTTTGGTGCACCGTAGAACCTTGTTTATTCCCACAGCGGCATTGTATCTGTTGTCATCCATTTTGTGTTTGTGATGTCATGAACCTTTCGTTTTATTTATCCTTGTTATTGATCTATATGTTTTTGTATGCGTGTTTTGGTTGCCTGTGGTCCTTGAATGGTAGAAAAGAGTGCTGGAGGTTTAGACCGAGTTCTAGTGTGCACCAACTCTCGTCCTCTTACCCTATTGTCATTGAAATTAAACGCGACCGTGTAAATAAAGACATCTACATCAGGATAATAAACTAGGCAGACTGATCATGTATATATCAATATTAGAAACACATAGAAAACCATAAATGAAGTATTCAATGATTTCGCAGGAAATACACCATTAAGGACACGACTGGACACGATTGGAGACAAGCATCAAACAGTATTGTCGTCTCATAAATTAGAAATTCGTCATCATAGGGTCCACAATCTGACCGGTCATGAAACAATTAAAGAGGAAATCATAGTGTCGAACTGTTAATGAATCAACCACTTGACATGCAGTGAATTGCAAAAGATAAACGTTCTAACAAGTTTAATAAAGAGATCATAACCAGGTATGTTACGAAGTTTGTAAATCACGTCACTATAAATAGAAATCAGGTTGTGTTGTTACTACTGAATTTACATTAACCCTCGCATTCGGTTCACTGCGACGGGTCATACAACGTATTATACATTGGCTTCAACAAATCAAATTAAAAACATGCTTATGAAACGGGAATAACAGATACTATATCGCAACAAATATAATCGACAGATAGAATAGTTATGTGTCACTTATATCAAGGAATACTTGGTATGGCAGAAAACAAATTGAATAAGCCAGTCGGCTGTACCTACAGACTTTGTCGGTGTTAACATGTGGGTAACCAAATAACATCGGCACTATGCAAAACGCGTTTTAACCAGCCTTTCAAATGTAGGACGAGTATCTCCTGTGTTCAGTCTGCTAATCAACATTATGTTCTTGCTATTAATTAACAAATTGTATCAACTACCCTTAGGGGAAGCATTAGGTTGAATTGCACTGTCCTAATTCCTGACCGATGACTTTTGAACTATATTCCATTTTTCGAAAAAAAAACTGTATGGGATGTAGCCTTCAATCTCATCAACCAAATCGACCGATTTGTATATCAACTGACGAAAGACTTAAGAAAGCAGGTCAGCATGTTGAAGATACCCAGACAGGCAAAACACACTTGTAAAACTGTTTTTGATACTCGACCAGCTATTTTAATATTATAAATATAAAAGTTATCTTTGTCGTTATTAGTCCGTTCAATAAACGAATTCCCAATGTGTAATAAATAATAAACCAGAGCTACAGAGTTTGAGACAGAAACATATGCCGAGTGAGACTGAACTGAAAAACAAATAACGTTCTACGAAAATGCAGTTGCATATTGAATACGATATTTCGTTCACTGCGTAATGGTTTTAATAATATTGCCGTCTACTCAGTTTTACCATGTTTGCATATTTCGTCCTGTGGGATTTGTTTGTTGTAAAGTATAGTTTTGCTTTACATTGATGGCTATGTGCTCATATAATTAATGACGTAGAAGTAAATGTGTATAAATTGCTAAATTTGCCTGAAAATTTAATAGAGTTAAACAAAGTATCGGAAACTTGATGTGGAGTATCTGGGAATTTAATTTATATGATAATGTAAATTGAGTGTAATAGTGTTACTTGCATTTCAAACGGCACTATTCGACCAAAGAAGGATATATCGGATGCGCGTTCGCAAAGAGGATATATATAGTAGAGAAAAGTATACATTGAACAGAACGCCGTTCACACAGACTAGCTCCAGAAAGGATATTAAATGATAGATAATTTTGTTAAAATACAATGTGAAAATCTTTCATTTTACAGTGCTATAAAGCTAATACAAAAAATCCTCTTAGCTGGCGTTAATACTATCTATAATGGATACTCGAGCGCTTTCGTCTTTACTAAATACATACATACATACATGTAAAAAGACAGTATTTTGTGAACTTCCATTTGAAAACATATTTTAAAAATATTAGTACTAATCAAAATGAAAAACGGTCTTCATAGAATATGTAATATTTATAGCATACTTTTTCGAGTATATGCGATTTATACTGCTTCTCGAGGGCCGCAGGCCCGAGAGTGCAGTATAAATCGCATACGAGAAAAGTATGCTATAAATGTTTTGTACCTTAGAAATTGCCGGTAATTGACATTTTGATTGACAGGTTGTGTGTAAACTTACAACTATGCGCGTGTACAATGGAATAGGCCATGGTAGAACTGCCGAATCTGTCATTTATAGCACGGCTGAAATATACCGGCATTTATAGCACGGCTTAGGTTCAGATCTTCAGGTTTATGAAAAATATATCATAAGCAAGAACAAAGGAAAACCATTACAGCTATGGTACAACATATTATACATGCAATGAAAGCAGAAAACTAATTAATGTATGCCTGCTGAAAGAAATACAAATATTTAAATTACATATTTGATTAGGGTTATTTTGTTACATTAATTACATAAGCGTTTAATATAATTAAATAATTGGAGCGTTTAGTCACAAAGAATACGTGTTTTGTTTATGCTTTAATAAACTTATTTATGAAATGTTTTTTTTTGTTTAAAGACAAATAAGACTATCAATATATTTTAGAGAGAAATTAAATGTTTTAATTGTTTAACTGACGATGTTTATATACCAATATCCAGGCACTTTTAAGCGCGTCCGTGGCCCGGAGAGTAAAGTACAGATGCAAATTATTTTCCCCAAACCGCAACTGCATTATGCTGGAAATAAGCAATGTCACGAAACAAACAGTAATCGGGCCTCTATCTGCATATATAACTGGAATAAGTAGTTAATTGGAACTTATTAGCATGCCAGCAGAATATTGCTACACTAAATACAAATACTGTTATATTCCACTAATGCTGCAAGAGGCTGACATGGCGCAGTGGACTTAAAAATGGAGGGTTTGAGTTTGAGCTTTACCAGTGCAACTGAGTTTCGTTGGTGTTTTCTTGGGCATCACTTTTTCCTTTAGTATTGTCCGTTGAAAAGAAAGGGGAGTAAACCGGATAGTGCCATGTATCGTCGGAGTTATCATCAGAGCACGTTAAAGACTAATATGAATATATTCGTTAGTAAGTGTAAGGCAGATTCTCGGATTCCTATGTATCACCAACTATCCCTCTATATCCCTCTGTGGACACATATATTGTGTTAATGAACCGTAAATCAATAGTCAACATTCAATTCACACTAACTCATGAGCACTAGAGCTCCAACGAAATACTTGACTGCAACAGACACGGTTTGAAATACCTCAAGACATCCAGACTAAACTCTTGTTTTGTTTACAGTTTATTTTAGGCACTGTTTGGAATTGTTGATTCCCGAAAAGAGTGCATTAAGTATGAACATGTGTTCATATACAAATAGTATGTTTTATTGTAAATTAAAGAGTAAAATATAGGTTTGCATAGGACTTACGATACTTTAAATTTTCAAAATATTATTATGGTTAACCCATTTTTGTCTTAAAACCTCTCCCAGGGCTTTAATGCACGTTATTGTAAAGCATCAATCAAGTCTTCCTCTAAACCACCTAGCTTGTGGTTTTGTCTTGAAAAAACGATCAACATGTGCATACATGACATGCTAGCCTATGCTTTTTGATTTAGATATATAATAGATTTTAAATATATCATTAAATGTAATGATATTGAGCAAGACGGGAAGAAACACAATAGTTATCAATCGTTTTCCTTTTTTTAACAAAACACTCTAGGGATATCTATACAATTGTTAGAATGAACTACAATCGATTAATTTCCTTTTTCCATTACCTTTTCAGCATTAATGTCACGTGATTTCTGTTTAAGCACTTTCGTCAGATTTGTATCGGTAGCAAACAATGCAGGAGTGAATATGAACAGATGGGAAGATAAATTCGTGCTTGACAAAAAATATTCAAACTAAATATCAGAGTGTTAATTAAACACAAGATTGTTAATCGTTATCAAGCTAAAATGTACTTTATTCGTGCCACTATAACTCTAGTGCTATATGGAGTGATTAACTGCCATACGTTTGACGACGTTGATCGGCTACTGAAGAATCTGTTCAACGAGACGAGGTACAACACACGTATCAGGCCAGCTGTTAATCAAAGTCAAGCATCGCAGGTAAGAACACGCATTGCATCTATAGATAGCATGGTAACCTTACAAACATGACATTTTTTGTTTTTATATTCATCTATACATGATCATTTATGTGTTATACTTATATTGCATATTAATGCTGCCTTGTGTTTTAGAGAATATAACCTGGTGGTGATATTTACACTGTCCCGGTTTATTGTGATGACACTAGGGTAGAAATAAGGTTTGGTGAACCTAGAATCTGGTTTAAACCATCAGCGGCGTTTCTTGCCACTGACCGTTCCAAGGTGGTAGACCAATTGTCACCTCATTTTTGTTTGTGATGGCATAGCTTACATTTTATTCATCTCTGGAATTATTGTTTATGTGCGCGTTTGTTTTTGTTGATCGTGTTCCTTGAATGCTTCATTTCCTGTTTCACTTTTATATCTACATTTATAGTGGATAATTTCATAAACTGAATATCAACTAATAACAACCTTGGATAAGAAATGAACAACACTTTTAAGGATACCATTGTTGTACTTATTTCAAAGGATAAATAGTTTTTAATATCGAATCTTGATGTCAATATCCATAAACTGCGTTATATCTACTGACATGCGCACAGGTTATTACTCCCATGTCGGATTTTCTTTTTAAGTTGGCTATGCAAAGGTGCGTTTTGGCGTATATCTGACAGAAATCTTTGCGGTATTTAAATAATACTTTTGGTCAAATTTGAAAATTATATTTGACAAAGTTGAATTGCCTCACTGTAACATAGAAAAAGAAACAAATGTTAATGATCGCCGTTCGGTTTCAAACCACGTTTTTGACCCTTAATCCCCTCCGACTTCAGCTTTTATTTCATTTTTGGACTTTCCATTTTTCTTTCTTTCAAACTGATGTAAAGGCCCGATCCAATATGGCATAATAATAGCTACGCCGATGACATACCTAAAAAACATCAAACGTTCAACCAACTAAAGTGAACCATCTTTGAATCCTTGCATCTCATGTTCTTAGTGGAACATCACGTCATATCGAATCAAGTATTTTTCGTAATTTTAAAAAGCAATAAATGACAGCTTTTTATAAAGTTAAACATTTTACTTCCCCGTAAACGGAGCATGCGGCGGTGTAGTTATAATGCCAAAGACGGAGTGTGATGCACAGCTGTGGTTTAATGGTAGAGCGTCGGACCAGGATCGAAGGGTGGTAGGTTCGATCCCCACCATGACCAAAGGTGTTGTATCTCTGAGCATTATACTTTATCTGTATTTACTTAGTACTAGTTTTATGTTGATGTTTTACGTTAATGTTATCAAAATCTTATGTTTGCTTAATCGATTATTGAAAAACAAATAACATTAATGTAGACGATAATCAATAAATACCGAACAGATGGAAATAACTAAAAAACACAAACAATAGAGAAAAGTATTGAGTTTGTTCATGCGAGAAAATATAAGATGTAAGTAATAACGTTATTGATATGTAGTCGGTGCCAACTATTTACAGCCGCCAGATAACCCTTAACAAAGGCTAGAGTGAATGTCAATACAAAATGAATAGAAAAAGTAGCAGATTCGGTCGTATTGAATTCATAAGAGGTAATATAAGGTGAAAAATCTCTTAAGGTCTTAATGTTTAAGCGGGTTTCTCCTTAATTATTACAAAGAATGGACTTGACAATCCAAAGAAACAAATCAGCCTATTCTTACCTATAAATTATATTACACAATTCGAATTTTAAACATAATCAATACATAAAAATCGTTTGCTCAATACCAAATCAAAAATGCGATCCACTAAATATTCGATGTTTAATGTTCGATGAACATTCTCTCACGCGTGTGGCTTGCCGAACTTTTCAGCCTGCATACACCCACTAAATGAAATTATGCATCCAGTTATATTTCTCTCTAGATTGTGCAAGTATATTGCAGCTGTTTTGTTTTCTGCATACGGACTAGATGACTGTGTCCTTTAGATGTTAACATTATTTTTAAATGATGGAAACATTAAACAATGTTTATTTCAAAACTTTCTTTTCGTTTTTAGGTTAACATTTCGCAACAAATATCATCAATCGAAGAAGTAAACATTGGACAGGGATATATAGTAGCAAGGCATATACTGCAAGTCACATGGTACGACGAGTTTTTAGTCTGGAATGCGTCTGAATTCGGGGATATATTACAACTGACTCTACCCCGAGATCTGTTCTGGAAACCTGAGTTAATGTTAACAAGTGGGTCATCAAGAGACGACGTATCTATCGGAAACTTAGTTTTACCTGCATTTGTGACAAATAGTGGTTTGGTTACAATGTTTACTGCAGGGTATGTTAATACAAAGTGTAACACAAATACGGTATTTTGGCCATTTGATTCCCACGTGTGTTTATTTGAAATAACATGTTCCAACTATGACATGCATGATGTTATGTTACATTCCCCATACCTTACAATTGATATGTCCATATTCGTCATTAACAATGAATGGACCGTCGAAAACACGGAATCTAGCACGAAGACACACACAGTAGCGTCCACATCAATGGTATTGTCTTTTGTTATTAACAGCATAGCCGTAAAGCGTAGACCAACGTTTGAATTTCTACACAGCTTCTTTCCAATTATATTACTGTTGGTTCTCTGCGAGGTATCTTGCTTGGTACCTGTGGGTTCCGGAGAAAGACTTTCCTTTGCAATAACTGTTTTCTTGTCATTCGTTTTTACTAGTACGGCTACAATAGCAACTTTACCTAAAGATTCAATAACAATTTCTATGAGTTCATATCTGATGATATTCGGCAGTACTGTAACAACGTTAGGAGTTTTGTGGAGTGTTATACTAGTTCGCGTGTCAAGACTAACGACCGAGCAATGCAAAATCCCAAAAATATTGTCACAAATGACTCTATATACAATGTGTAGTCATAAAGCACAAACGTTCAGAAATGCGAAAACTTTCAAAACAGACGACTCTGTTGAAAACATAAATGACCTCAAGGAGGAAAATGGAAATGAAACCATAAACACTGTCGAAACAGAGGCTATGAAACAACACGATATCGGCTATGGTTCCTGGTCAGATGTATGTATGATGTTGGACAAAATGTATTTCATGTGTTTAAATCTTGTCAAGGCAGCGGTCATTGTTGTAACCCTGTGTATATTGGCATACAACAAAATAATTTAAGTTATGCTATAACAACGCACAGTGTGTTTAGTTGTTGAACCATTTACAATTTGCCACTATGATTTCCTCTTGATTGTATAATGACATATTGAGGACCCAGTGATGACGATTATATAACACGTGAAAGGACTGCAGCGTTATATTTGTGTCTTCAATATGTCTAGCCTTACCATTAACGGTTCATTCTCCTATTGCTCTGGCATTCGCCAAGTGGTTGAGTACATTCTTCTTGTCTTTTGAATGTGTTGCTTTTAGCTCTAAAAGGCCAGCAGAGCTTATGCGGTGGTGTGTTGTCCGTCGTCCGCCCGTCGTCCGTAATCCGTCCATTAACTTTTGCCCCGTTAACACGAGGCCCATTAATGACATGGTATTTCCGGGACTTTGGTGGCACCGAAAATATTATGATCAGAGCCTACATGCTTAAAAACACACCAGTTTTAATCGCTTTCGATATGCCGAAAAAACTACAGGATGCACGTAAGAGATTATGGGCAGTCTATAAAGAACACGTTTTATTTAACATGGTTCCGAAAAACTTGAAAAAAGCTGAAAGAATTATCAAAATGTCATGAAAAATAAAGGAGATATGACCTATTGAAAATTTGCAAAGAACATAAATGGAGGCGGGCATCTTGGAACGATGACGTCATCGCACCTTTTTACCATATATGACATATTGACAAAATACATTTTAAAGCAAAGAAAATCACTGCAAATTGATTAAAAATAAATATACAATTGTAGAATGTATAAATTGTATGCTTATTTTTCACTTGCAGGATTTCCTTTTCTTTAAAAGACATTTTGTCTAGATGCCATATATGGTAAAAAGGCACGAGGACGTCATAATTTGAACGAGTTAAATGAAAAATAGAACGGTGTGCGAATAGTGGGGATATAAACAATGCTATTATTGAAGATGTTTCTCCACCAATTTTTAAACGCAAACTTAATTGTAATAGCGATGTTAAAGCTGATATTCCTGTATTTAATAATAAAAAAGATAATCCATGGTATAATGATGAGTGTCATGAAAGTACGTTTTACTTTTTACAAAATATAGAGAAAGTAAAAATGACATAAATAGAATTAATATAGTTAGGGCTCGGTCACATTATAAATCTATTGTTAGACATTGTATGAGGGACGGATTATGATCGAGTGAAAACTGCTGCATTTGTAAACGCAAGATATAACAAGAAAGGTATAACGCATGCGTTATATTTAGACGATTTTCTAGACGAAAAATATTGTGTATATAATATATTAGTCTAATTAAAGCAGGGTCCCAATGTTTAGTACATGAAAAATGCTTATTAATAAATGCAGACAATTCTCAAGTTTTTGCGTCTTTGTGATCAAGATCGATACAGGACGTTTCGGTACCAAACCATTTTGACACCTAGACGAATCGGCACCTAGAGATAGAGGTTTCGGCATCAAACCATTTCGGCATCTATTTTAGTTTTTACACTAGACGTTTCGGCACCCATTTATATTTGAGTATTATAATGAAGTAAAGAAGTAAAGAAATATTTTCTATAAGATCACTTGTAATTCATTTAAAATGCAAAGTTGATTGCCTTAACGGCAACTCCGAAGCGGTTTTGAGCCTGAATACAACTAAAACATGAACATAAATAGGGCCCATACGATAATAACTTGTAAAATTTAAGCAAATATGACTTTTATATTATATTGTAGCATGGTCACTGAAATTCCCTTTGTTATAGCTCAGGTGTAAATCGTTTAATTGAAATTACTTGAATATGTTCTCTTTAACATGTATAATAATGTATACCTAAGACCAAATAAAAACTTATCTGTATTCATACAGTATCTTTCAATTCTTCACTTTACGTTCCTGTCATCTCCATATCGGCGACTACAGGTATGCGACTTGAACAAAGCCTAAACAAACTAACCCATTATTAAAAATCGTATATGGCCTTGTTGTGTAATATTTAGGAATATATTTGTTTCTACTGTTAGAGTAAGAAGTACAGATCAAAATAAAATGGTACTCGTCTTCAATATCGTTAGTGTTAAACAAATTTCGCACACTCTTTCTTTTCTTTCTGTTCTCCCTCTTGAGTATCTCCCTATTTCTATTTTTAAACAATGAGCGGATAATCTTTTTTGTTATACAACTTCTTATTTGTTTGGAGCATAATGTTTCTAGATATGTTTCAAAATCAAAATTCTCTTTCACCACCTTATATAGCGTTAAAACTCTACTGCCTTCTTTACCAGATCTCCATTGTTGCACGAAATTATCTATTAATATTTGTTTAAATATTGAAGGAAATAGTTTAAAACTAACAATCATGGGATTATCCCAGACATTATTAAAACCGTTACTGTTTAGAATAAACCTAAAATCAGTCGAGCCCTTATTACAGTTGGATAACAAATCCTTATATATTGCTTTTAATATAATGTTCTCTGTAGACAATAGTTTATACCAATATTTGATAATTTTTACATATTTATTAATGTATAAGGGGTAACGAGAGAGCTCTCCGTAAATACCAGCATTACTTGTGGTAAGTTTAACACCTAAAGTAATTTTACAAAACGTTAACAGTATTCTCTCAATATCTTTTGATTTTGTAATCTCCCATATTTTACTTCCATAATTTAATATTGATGCCATAAAAGCATCGAAAAGCTGAAGAGATAATTTTGGTTTCAATTCATATTTTCGTTTATTTACCAAGAGAATATTCATTGCCTTTAAGGCTTTTCCACCAAGACATTGTTGATTTAACGAAATTTTAGGAGCCAGTAAAATTAAGAACCACACCTAAATAAGTCAAATCATCGACGACATCTAATAAACTTCCATCATAATATCACCTTTCAAATTCTTTAATTCTACCCCAAATACAATAGGCTGGAAAAATAGGTCCTTAAAACTACGACCCTGCATTTAAATTGCTTTCGTCTTTGTAGACTTGTCTTTATAAGTAGCTTGATGTTCACCTGCTCATGGAGAAATGGGGTATTTAAGACATCAAATTTAACGCAGGGAAGCATTTACTTAATATACATCGAGCAGTGCACATCGTATCTGTATTTCTACATTCGATGGAAATATTTGAGTTTTACAGCATATCAAGTACTTTTGGAAGTTGTATTTATACCTAGAACTATTCATTGCGTAAAGAAACGGATTTATGGCGGATTTTGACCACAATAGCCAATCCATACTTTCATACACGCTCGTGTTAACACATTCTTCACAACAAACTGAGATTATTAGTATTGTTATTGTATATGGCACCCAACAGATAAGAAACACAATCACCAGAATGGCCAGGAATATCGCGGTCTTACAGTCTCGTTTAGCACGAGAATTGAGTTTGTTTTGTGCTAGTGTTGCATGTGAGTTTTAACTGTATCACTTCCAAACGTTGAATTGTGGTCAAAAGTTATTTTCGATGGTTTGGCTGTTCGAGAATTGTCGCCTTTCTATGTCTATGTTGACTCGTTTAATGCCAGCTTCATTGTTTATTTTTTGTCTATAATGTATATGGTAATATATTAAACTATTTAAAATAGCCAAACACGCAATTGGTATTACAAACTCTACTTAGAGGTGATGGTAGTAAATTCGAAATTGTACGCGAATTCAACGTCACAGTCGTAAGGTTCAACTGTAGAATATCCTACCCAGTGATTCCACCCAATGATCGATGGTCTGTAAATGCAAATTGCAATCATCCATGAAACTGCTATCTGTACACCGGCTTTCTCTTTGGTAACCTTTGTCGCATAATATGGACTAAACGACATCAACAATAGACGGTCCATGTTCAGTAGTAGAATTGGAAGTCGGACTCTAGGCACAAGGTAAAGTCTATAATATATAACTTTACAAAAGATGTTACCTAATTCCCAGGTGAACTCATTTAATGTATATTTAGCACAGCATGGCATAAGTAGGTCTATGACAGCCAGGTTGAAAATGTAAAAGTAGTAGACTAGACGATTATCCTTGATATAAGCGACAATAGTTAAGACATTCCCGATAACTGCCAAAAGTATCAAAATTCCAATCCCAAAGGCAGACGACACTTGAAAAGCAGGGGTCATACGAATAAAATCACAGTCGAGGTCATAATATCCAGATGAATATATCCCTTACTCTTGCTACCTGCAACATAATATGAGCACAAGTGTAGATGACGTGAACACATAATAACCTTGATACAACATACTTTATATTAAGTACAATTGCATATTAACTTGTATCGAAAGTAGATGCAAATATCGAACAGGAAGCATTCCCAGAATGCAGTCAGCAGAATATTTACGCATCAAAACAATACTTACATCGGTAACGTGTTGTCCAAATTACGTCATTGCTATCAAGTGGATAATATGTATTTTTTGTGTGCAAAATGAGTTTGTTAAAATCATATGAAAGCGATACAGCCAAACAATCGTTACTATTGAGAGTTCTAAATACATTGGAAAAAGTTGAAAGAATTATCAAAATCGGATGATAAACATACAAGATATGATTATTTGAAGATTTTGTTCAAACGGATATGGAAGCCTCCATTATGAGAGCTACGACATCATAGTTCTAAATGACAATAGTACTAAATGACAATATATGGAATATTTATGATTATGAATATTTATTAATCATGCACGTATGCAAAACATATATACTTAATGGCAATAATGCTTAATATGACCAGTTAAGGATTTTACAATCATGTGCAATGATTTTCTTTGCTTCAAATGATATTGATCAATATTACATATTATGGTAATTTGGAACTATGACATCATATTTCACAAACTTGGAACTGACTCCCATATCCGGTTTAGAAAGACCTTCAAATGTTCATAGTTTTTTGTTTATCATCCGATTTTGACAATTCGTTCACCATTTTCAAAGTTTTTTCAGAATTTTCAATTATAGACCTTGTATGCCTATGTCGATACATTCACTTTAAGCCTATACTGTATACTGCTATAAATTAAAAGTAGTGATATAGATGTTTATAAATGAACTTCGTTAAATGATTGTACTATGCCTGCATGCCATTTGAATGTGTGTAAATTAGAAAATGAAGTATAGTTTATTAGTTTGGTAAATGAGCCAAATATTAAAACGTCATAGCTATTTCACGTTACTACACCAATTTTAAAGATCATTAAAAACTAACATTGTATTAAAAATTGCAAAGAGTAAACGATTCTTAGTATTTCCTAAGTATTTTTTATAATAGTTTTTTTTTCTGAAACTGCAAATGGATTGCAGAGATGTTTTGATATTTTAAGCGATTATTACTTACGTTGGAAATAAAAGTCAATACAGCAACAACCAAGGTCATTTCTAAATTCTGAAGAAAACTTAATAATCCTATATCCATGTAACATACACATCTACATATAAATGCAACATTTTTATTGACAGAAGTAAAATCAACGTTATCAGTTAAATCACGACGTATCTATACAGTTAATGATCCTTCAGACGACGGTAATTCTGGTAATTTGTGTCATATTTCACGTTTAATGATTATTACGGCTATCATCTAATTTTCGGTAGACAGTAGTTAGACTAATACAATTCAAGTTGCAAATCAAAATTCTGCTGATAGTGAACTGTAAGGTTGTAAACAGATGTCATATTTACAACAAGCATGCGTGTCCTCAACCATAGTTTATACTCCCCTTGGGTCGTATTAAATGTAAGTGAGAAGTGTTGATTCTTGCGGAACGCGGGATGATGTATACAGTACTGGTTCTACCCAGAAAAAGTGGGTGGTCTGCTTCCAGCACGAAACAATCGATGGACATGTATAGCATAAAACGTGCTGAAAATGGCGTAAAACACCACTCAACCATTCAAATAGTATTGCATTACCATCTCAAGCAGACCAGGTGTTCTGAAGAAAGACACACACATGCAACATCATTCAAGTTACCTAATCTACGACGAGTGTATGAAAGCATATTAAGCATCATAATATATATGTCTTATTCCTGCATAACCTAACTTTCAAAGCCAATGTCTGTGTTTGTGCACATGCACGAGAAAAGAGATAAAACAATTAACATGTGTAAACTGTTATAAAAGACAACGGAAAAAATAAGTCCCGAGTGAGAGTCGAACCATTGCGGTTAACTTTATAATGACTACAACTGCAGACTGCTAACCACTGAGACCTGCGCTCAATACTCCAGATAGTTTACATGTAAAGTATAGTTGAGTTACACTTGGTATATTTAAAAAGGCAACATGTTCGATTTTCGAATATTTTTAGTGTGCTGTATACTATATATGTCGTATACTATAGTATCACTAAAAGTACTCTGTCTATAGTCCAACACCTGTTTTACCTGTCAGTGTTTATATTATTGTATTGTATTGTATTGTATTGAACCACAACAAGGCCAACTTATCGAGTCCGGACTGTACTTACCAGCTAATAATCCCATATCTATTAATGGACTGGAATCACCTATGTAATTATTTTATTTAAGAAATAGAACATCGTTTACTGTGAATAAACGTTTAATATATCACGGTTGGAGTTCAATTGTAAACAATAATTTCACGAGCCCGAAGAGCGAGTGAAATTATTGTTCATAATTGAACGACAAACCGTGATATATTATAGATAATTCACCGTAAACGATGTTCTATTTCTATTCTAATACCCCTAAAATGTGAAAATAACGCACACATCTGAAATCTTGCATACGTTACAATGCGGAATGCGCAATGCGCAATGCTTATTCTCCTAACGTTGCAAACATTACAGTGATATATCGTTCAATATAAAGAGATATTTTAAACTAGGCTATATAGTGCGGGTGTATTAGAATTTGAAGTATAACATAGTAACCTAATTTTAAGTAGACAGTGTTGTAATATAATATATCATATATCGTAAATGTGTTTCTTATTGTTAAAAAAGTATGAAAGGAGAAATTTGGAAATCGTCGAACACGATAAAGCATAAACACTAGTGCAGTCTCTGTTAGTTTGGTTGATTGGTTGTTGTTACGACGGCCTACTTAATACAGTTGAATGTATAACTTGTTTTATTCTAGACGCCAGTATGAAAAAGAACCATAGCAATAATTATATTTGTTTTCTTCAACTCGTGGTATAAAATTGTCAAAAACGCTCCATTCTCCTAACGAAATATATTAAATGGTGTTGTAAATCGTGCAGAACAACGAGGAATATTAAACTCACAGAAATAATGATTATGATTATGGCTTTCATTACTATATAATCACATGTGGGAATATGTGCATTAATACAAAACGTGTCTTTCTATCTGTTAACTATTAGTTGAACACTAAGTCGATGTTAATTGGTAAACGATACGGCGACACTAAACTCTGTAAATTAAACATAACTAATTGATAAGCTGATTCCATTACCATCTGCTTCTAAAACGTCACCCATATTATCTGATCTGATATCGATCTGACCAGCGTTGTTTTAGTAGCAAACGCTTGGCTTTAGCTAAAAAAAAAATTACGATTAATGTCATAATGTTTAAAAAGATCGACGGTAGTGCATATCGGGGAACCACAGTATAATACTTGATTTTTTATTTTTCACGAGATGTAGTTTAACTATTTTCATTTACAATGTAATTGTATGTTATAAGCGACACAAAGGATAACATTTACATATAGTGAAAGTCAACACAGGTAAAATATACGTTTTCTGTCATATAAACGATTGTTGAATTGGGGACGTTTTTTATTTTTAAATATTGTGAAGAATTCTACAACAAAAATGTCCCGTTTGAAACCATTTCTTCAGCGTAATTAGTAGTTATTTTGTAACGGCATTTACACTTATAATATAATGAGCAAAATAAATTTAGCACGTAAAATGCATGTCATTTCCATAGACGAGATGCAAAGCAGTGTCTGTAAAGGAGTCAATGACAAAGTGACATAGATATGACAAATAGTAATGCTACAAAGTCATGTTTTAGCAAAGTCGGTGATAACAATAAAGCAAATATGAAAGAATTTGCCATTTAGTGTCAATGCCAAACATTAAATGTGTTCAAAGCAATAAGTTTGTATAATAAAATAAGTGATTTTAAATACATATTTTTTTAAATATGTGGGAGGTAATTCTGATACTTTGCTTAGAAAATAATAAAATAACACAAAGGTTTGAAAACCACATTCTTATCTAGCATGTTTGACAATTATAGCAATGTTGATATGTGTAAGCTATTTCCCCCAACAAGTCCTGCTAAACTTTTTTGTCTAGTATTTATCTTCAAGTTCATGTCCTTTCCCGCTGTTTATATGCTAAAAGTAAGAATATGGCATACCATATGGGCTTACACACGGTATTCATACTATGCATGTTTTTGAGGGTTTAGACCATTGGCAGCATATAATGAGGTATTCCAATAAACAAGTTTATATTCTGTAATAATATGTCATGAAAGTGTCATGCTTATAAATGCTGCGCCGATTTTTCAAAATTATAATTCTATTTTACAACGTTATATATGTGACAAAAACATGTTCTACAAATATAATCAAACCTAAAACGTCATATTTATTTTATAAAAACATTGCCTAAAACGCCGCTGTGTGTAAACGTGTATAAACTGCAAAGCGTATTATGTTAGAAAGCCTTAAATAGAAAATGAAAAAGCAAAAACGTATAAACTGTGTTTGTGAAAATTATATCAGCGTGACATCCAAATTGGCCGCCGTTATTAAAATACTCAAATTATTTCAACATCTTTTCAACCACCGCTGATTAAAATACTCAAATTATTTCAACATATTTTCAACCACCGCTGATTAAAATACTCAAATTATTACAATATCTTTTCAACCAAAGCTGATTAAAATACTCACATTATTTCACCATCTTTTTAACCACCACTGAACAGATTTGGACTGTCACGCTTGTAATAAGTTATGGTTATTCCTATGTATATACAATCATGGGGACCACGTCTATGTTTTACATTTGAATAAACGTAAAAAGAGGACCTCTTCATCTTGTCGCAGAGTATACACCATTGTATAAGCCTATCTGGTGTTAAAGGTTGATATGAAAGCAGATATAAAAGTTGAACAGGAAATGTGTTTACCTGTGTGTAAACACATTAAGCTGAGATTTGTAATTAACAAGTAGAATTCACAGAACACAGTTAACCCAAATTACACATACACAACAGACGGCAATTACTGGGAAAAGGCAAAGCATACGACACTACAAGTATTAGGCCTTGAGCCAGGACCCAAAATTGCTTCCAACTCTGGTGGCAAATTCTATCATTATTTTTTTGGAAAGAGTAATGTCTGTAGATGAGAGTTTTCCTTGATAGCAATCTGGAATGGGTAGTTTATACAGTCTAATTCGAACAATAATAGGTGTATCATTGTAGCCTTGGCATCAAATTTTGGATGTTCATTTTTCCACATTATTATTTTTTGATAATTGTTAATTACTTTTAAAATATGCATTTAAGTTTATAATTCATATTATTTTAATACAGAATAAATTAAGTCAATTACCCCACCCACTATTGACACATGTTTTATGCATCAAGGTTAATATATATCTTTTTCATTATATACATAAAATTGTAAGAATCAGTAATTCACAACTATTCTACGACGATTTAATTATTATATTATGAATTAATGAAAGTATATACTGTCCAACTTCGGGCCTTTGCTTTCATATATAAGTTCAGCAAGCCTAAAAAGAGGTTACAGGCATCGAACAGGAAGTGTAAGTCTTCCTCAGAATAACTGCAACATCATTATTATTTTAATAGTCTGATATATGCATATATTGCACAAAAAAAGACACAAACAGTCCAAAGGATTCTAGATAAGGGAAATGTGTGTGCTTCTGATTTTTATAAGTTCATTTTTAGGTGTATGCGTTCTTCAATACTTGTTATGAGACATTTTGAATATGTATAGCACATAAAGACACAAAGCAAAAGTTAACAAATGCAAACACAACATCCAATTAGATGTCTATTTTAATGCCTTTAATTGCAATTTATGTCTATTTTAACAATGTTTAACACCAGTTTGAATTACCCCACCCACATACATCCCAATAAAGAAGTATGCATATGAAATTGAAAATTATTACATGTATTTACACGAAAAACATCGAAGAAGAAGCTCAAGGGTAATACATATACTACTGTACTAACTACTAACCATGGTAACTATTTGTGAGAATTGGAACAGTTGTTACAATATCACCTTCTTAACTCATTCTTAGCATTTTATTTAAGTCAAAACCTATTTTTCTGCACGGTGAAATAGTGCAAACTGAAAGCGAGTTACCCAAATAAAAGATCGAACGTGTATTGCCAATGACGGGGGTAGTTGTGACAATGACAAAGACTATCCTACAGGAGTATATGTATGGCCTTAAACTGTTCTTCATTGATCGCAGTATTGTCGTTTACTTAACTTTTGTTGTTGACAAAAAGTATACTTTTATCTTTAATTTTGTGTGTGAAGTTATTGAAGATACAGAAATGAATGAATTGGATGTTGTTAAACGGACTATCAACACATTATAATTATGTTATTAAGACCCGGCCCAGAGAGAGGGGAGCTATACTTTAGAATCCGGGAAACTGCCATAATCTTAATAACAAATAGATTACCATAGTTCATTAGATTAAAGGATAGACTCCGATACAAGGACCGCCAAATTTACGTCCCGATCAGACATACGAGGCCACCTCTGTCTTCACTAGGAATTATTTCTTGCCAAATAACACACCGCAGAAACTCAGTGGTGTCGGCTGTGCTATCCACTTGGCCACAGGCTGTATGCGCTCAAGGAGGATGACTGTGTTGAAATGCTATAGTCAGATAGCATATCTCGTTTAAATAATAGTTAACAGTATTACTTAAAATTACAATATTGAAGTTAGTTAAAACAACAACACATAAGGATAAGTACCCAGGATAGTGGGATAGAACACATTTGAATTCTCAGAAAACTATGTCTAACATACCGTTGCTAACTACTACATTAACATGGTTTTCTTGATAGTGCTTTGTGAGAATTAAGGGTGTATATTTGTAAAAAGAACAACTCAGATTTAACAATATAGGCCATTTAAACCCTGAAAAGGGAGGTTGGTGCATGAACTTCCGTCCTTAAGTTTTTTGATTGTATCTTTGATTAGTTTTCTCGTTGGATGCAACTGCTTTGGTTATTCAGTAAAATTATGGATACATTCTGAGGTGTTTCTAATTAAGTATATTTATATATATTTACAAAAACATTTAAAGTGTATTGTTTACTATGTTCCCTGGCTGGTGACATTTTTGTTAAAGATTTCCTTTTGATGGGATATACTTTTATTTATACTGTCTTGTCAAGAAGGTTTGATAGCGAGGTTGTGTGCACATAACATCAATTTAAGTTAACCAATAGGTCGTATTACCTACTGACCATACTAAGTGGCTTATCCTGTATTAACCACTATTTATGTTTGTATACTGTCCCATTCAATGACTGTTTAATTTTATTTTTTTATTTAGTTTGTTGTAGTGTTAACCTACATTGCAATTCCCTTTGAGTGCTGTGCTTTATATAAGACTATTTTCTCATTTGATGTATATATAGATGCTGACAATGCTGCTTACAAAGCTATAGTAGTCAATGTATTTTATCCAACGCTTCATGTGAATACCCAAGTGGTCCATAGAAAGTTAGTTAAAACAACAACACATAAGGATAAGTACCCAGGATAGTGGGATAGTACACATTTGAATTCTCAGAAAACTATGTCTGACATACCGTTGCTAACTACTACATTAACATGGTTTTCTTGATAGTGCTTTGTGAGAATTAAGGGTGTATATTTATAAAAAACAACAACTCAGATTTAACAATATAGGCCATTTAAACCCTGAAAAGGGAGGTTGGTGCATGAACTTCCGTCCTTAAGTTTTTTGATTGTATCTTGGATTTGTTTTCTCTTTGGATGCAACTGCTTTGGTTATTCAGTAAAATTATGGATACATTCTGAGGTGTTTCTAATTAAGTATATTTATATATATTTACAAAAACATTTAAAGTGTATCGTTTACTATTTTCTCTGGGTGGTGACTTTTTTGTTAAAGATTTCCTTTTGATGGGATATACTTTTATTTACACTGTCTTGTCAAGAAGGTTTGATAGCGAGGTTGTGTGCCCATAACATCAATTTAAGTTAACCAATAGGTCGTATTAGCTACTGACCATTCTAAGTGACTTATCCTGTATTTACCACTCTTTATGTTTGTATATTGTCCCATTCATTGACTGTTTAATTTGATTTTGTTTATTTAGTTTGTTGTAGTGTTAACCTACATTGCAATTCCCTTTGAGTGCTGTGCTTTATATAAGACTATTTTCTCATTTTATGTATATATATATGCTGACAATGCTGCTTACAAAGCTACAGTAGTCAATGTATTTTATCCAACGCTTCATGTGAATACCCAAGTGGTCCATAAATTGTTTGCCATGACAATGCAGAGGTCTCCTTTGTAGTTTTAATGGGTGGATTTATAAAATATTCGACTTGTAAACATCGTTAAAATAGTTTGTATGGTGTTTTAAGTCATTTTCAACACATGTAAGTGGCTTATCCTGTATTTACCACTCTTTATGTTTGTATATTGTCCCATTCAATGACTGTTTAATTTGATTTTGTTTTTTAGTTTGTTGTTGTGTTAACCTACGGTGCAATTGCCTTTGAGTGCTGTGCTTTATATAAGACTATTTTCTCATTTTATGTATATATCGATGCTGACAATGCTGCTTACAAAGCTACAGTAGTCAATGTATTTTATCCAACGCTTCATGTGAATACCCAGTTGGTCCATAAATTGTTTGCCATGACAATGCAGAGGTCTCCTTTGTGGTTTCATAGGATTTATAAAATATGCGACTTGTAAACATTGTTAAAATAGTTTGTATCGTGTTGTAAGTCATTTTCAAAACATGTAAGGATATATATGACGGACTATTTGTATTGTGGTGGAGGCAGACCACCCACATTTCCTGGGTAAAACCATTAATGTACACCTCCCGCCATCCGTAAGAATCGACACTTTCTCACAAGTCGAGCTCTCAGTGGGATTTGAACCCGCAGCGGTGAGAGGCGGAGATTTACTTACGATAACAGTTTCAATTGTTTTAATTGTTTTAATTGATCAGGGTCTTTATAATGTAATACCTCATCAAAAGTACCATTCTTGATAAATATTGCTGTTCCTAAACCTAAATCTGAAGTGATTTTTTAAAAATGTGTACAACTGCAAGTCATAAACAAGAGGCCAACAGTAATATCCTATAGAACTCTATGTAAAACCGTGACTGGGTTCAAATTTTCCCCAAATATCACCATTTGAACAAAGTACGAGAAGTGTTCAACTTATAATGTAACATTCATTTTGTACCTGATTCAAACATCTTGACATTCTCGCCAAATATGTTCATTTTAATGTCAAGTCTAATTTTTCTTTCGATATAAAACATTATGACATGAACCATTATGTGATTCCTAATTTTGCTGCATCCGTATTTTTGTGAAATGGTAAAGAATGATATTTTGAAGCAAAAATATACAATTATAAAAAGTAACGGCAAAACAAATTTAAAAACAAATGCTTGTGATATGTCGTTTAATGTAATAGTAGTCTGATATGTCCATGTGTGAACGTAAAAAAATGGAATATG
This sequence comes from Cyrtodaria siliqua, assembly GCA_037043455.1. Classification (NCBI taxonomy): domain Eukaryota; kingdom Metazoa; phylum Mollusca; class Bivalvia; order Adapedonta; family Hiatellidae; genus Cyrtodaria; species Cyrtodaria siliqua. Next base: position 26,122 of record JAWPHD010001636.1, read on the forward strand.
CATTTTTTTGCTATTTGTCGATTTTCACGATTTCAGCGAAAATTAACCTGAACAAAAACTTTGAAAATTATTAAATCTATAAAAACTTCCAGTTCGAAACATCAACAGCAGGGATTGTTATGATGATCTCCTCCTAAAAAAATAAGTTTCGTTACTTTCTTATAAGAAAAGAAATGAAAAAATATATAACTTAAGATTTAGGGGCAAAACACACACATTTGAAAATAATGATGAAAAAATATAAACTTTGACCAAAATATATCTTTAGTATGGTATGTGAAAATACAGGAACAATAACTATTCATTTTTTGTCTCATAACATATGAATAAAAAGCTTATTTTGGTAAATTTGTAAAAGCATCGGTAACATACTAGCAAACTGTCCTATAAATTGTCAATTTCTTAAAATTTCGATAATTTCGATTATTTTTATACTAAAATTCGAACTTTTAATTCAACATTTATATTTTTGACTTAAAATAAAACATACGATCATATTTAAATTTCAAACACAGTTTTAAACAATTACGTGACAGTACGTGACATTATTTGGTTAAGTTAAAACTATACGGCAATGAAAACATATACATGTAGGTTTACAATTGGAAACTAGTGGGTACCTAATTCAAAATGTAAATTAAAACGAACCGCGTGAACTTATAGATTATTTTTAAATGCATATGTTCTAAATAACAGTTTCACAACATTAAATCACGCATGTTTTATGATAACCATATTCGCTGACAAATAACATCTTAAACAAAAGTGTTACGATATAAGTTAAACACCTATAGTAGTTAAAGAACCATTAGACACAGCTCATTTAGATTCGGAGATTTTAAAAGGATTTTCTTTAATTGCTTTACTCAATGTAATAGTGTGACCCACATGACAGGAACAAACTTGAGTCTGTTAAGGGTCATAATTTGAACAGACTTAGTAGACAACAATCATGCAAACTATTGGACATATATCTCTAGTAGTTTCAGAGAAGATTGTTTTTAAAGATGTTTATATATAACTCAATGTAAATATGTGCCCCTTGGGGTGTAGCCAAACATGATCCATGGGTCACCATTTTAGCAAATTTGGTAGAGGACTAAAAACTTATTCTACATGCAAAATATTTGACGTCTAGCTCTCGCAGTTCCATTAAATGTTTGTTTTTAAAATATTGTCCTATATAACTCTATGTAAATATGTGTCCCCTGGGGCGGAGCCAAATATAACCCCAGGTCACCATTTTAATTTGTTTATATAACAGACCATAAGCTTATGCCATATGCAAAATATTAGACCTCTAGCAGTTAAGGTTTCAGAGAAAACGATTTTTGAAAGAAACCTTTTTTTTATTTAAAAGGGGAAGACAACTTTAATAACAGGAAACAGCTACCCTGTTGGCACTGCTATCATGGATTTTTTCTTTGTCTAAAATGTACTCCATAACATGGTACTAGTAAGAATTTGCCACCTGAGATGGTAGCGAAAACTTGTCTGACTCATGGTCTATATAAAATCCTTGACAATTCGTTTTTACTGAGGTGCTGCATGAGGGGAAATTTCTGAAATTATCTTCATACCCAAATAAGCAACTGTTTTCAAAAATTTCGACCGGATCAGAAATGGCGTGACAAATTGGGATAGGGATTAATATAACGATATAAAAAATACTTTCGTCAAGTACCATTGGACATATAGACTAGACTTATTTCTATAGCAGAGCTCTCATTAAAAGGTTAGCGGCATTTTTTAGTAAAAGTGGTATCTTGATGTTTTTATATTAATTTGGAAATAATCGAACTCAGCATGCCCAAATTAATATTAAAACACTAAGATACCACTTTTATTAAAAAATGTCGCTAACATTCACGAATTCAAAAAATGGGCCCAGTCTAATATGAAGACAGTTGTTCTTTAGAATACTATAATAAACGCGATCAAGTAAGCGAGTCATATTTTGCCGTAAACACTCATCTGGGTCCGTATTCATAAAACAACTTCAAGTGAGCACGTCATATCCATTCGGTATATTTTGCCTTTAACACTCATCTGGGTCCGTATTCATCAAACAACTTCAAGTGAGCACGTCATATCCATTCGGTATATTTTGCCTTTAACACTCATCTGGGTCCGTATTCATCAAACAACTTCAAGTGAGCACGTCATATCCATTCGGTATATTTTGCCTTTAACGCTCATCTGGGTCCGTATTAATCAAACAACTTCAAGTGAGCGAGTCATATCCATTCGGTATATTTTGCCTTAAACGCTCATCTGGGTCCGTATTCATCAAACAACTTCAAGTGAGCACGTCATATCCATTCGGTATATTTTGCCTTTAACACTCATCTGGGTCCGTATTCATCAAACAACTTCAAGTGAGCACGTCATATCCATTCGGTATATTTTGCCTTAAACGCTCATCTGGGTCCGTATTCATCAAACAACTTCAAGTGAGCACGTCATATCCATTCGGTATATTTTGCCTTAAACGCTCATCTGGGTCCGTATTCATCAAACAACTTCAAGTGAGCACGTCATATCCATTCGGTATATTTTGCCTTAAACGCTCATCTGGGTCCGTATTCATCAAACAACTTCAAGTGAGCACGTCATATCCATTCGGTATATTTTGCCTTAAACGCTCATCTGGGTCCGTATTCATCAAACAACTTCAAGTGAGCACGTCATATCCATTCGGTATATTTTGCCTTAAACACTTATCTGGGTCCGTATTCATCAAACAACTTCAAGTGAGCACGTCATATCCATTCGGTATATTTTGCCTTAAACACTCATCTGGGTCCGTATTCATAAAACAACTTCAAGTGAGCGAGTCATATCCATTCGGTATATTTTGCCTTAAACACTCATCTAGGTCCGTATTCATCAAACAACTTCAAGTGAGCGAGTCATATCCATTCGTATATTTTGGCCTAAATAAGGATAACAATATCGGACAGGGAAAGCAGCATTTAAGGACGACAGTCAACCACAAAACACAAAAACAAACACGCAAACAGACAAACGAAAAGGCAAAAGTAATAAAAAATGCAAACGACATCACAAACACAAAAGGGTTGACAATAGGGCTACCGCCTTGGAACGGTCAGTGGCAAAGTAGGCCACTGAGGGTTTAAACCGGTTCTAGGGTGCACCAAACCTCACACTTACCCTACTGTCATCCCATTAAAACAGGACAGTGTAAATAAAGAAATCCCCGCCATGATCTAAACTCTAACCGACAAGGCAGCATCAATAGGCAATATAAGTAAAACACAAATATGCTCGTGTAAATATAATACAAAAAAACAATAGCCTAGAAAGCCACAATGAAGGTACTCAATGACTTGGCAGAAGCCAGAGCAGTAAGAGAATACACCATTAAGGGCACGACAAGAAAGAACATGGACAAACATCAAACGCCACCGTCCCAATGGGCTTTAGACTCATCTGGGTCTGTATTCATCAAACAACTTGTGTGAGCGAGTCATATCCATTCGGTATATTTTGGCTTTAACACTCATCTAGGTCCGTATTCATAAAACAACTTCAAGTGAGCGCGTCATATCCATTCGGTATATTTCCCCTTAAACACTCTTGTGGGTCCGTATTCACCAAACAACTTCAAGCGAGCGCGTCATATCCATTTGGTATATTTTCCCTTAAACAATCATCTGGTCTAAAATAAAACATGTGTGCCAAACAAGCATACTACAGAACTTGATTGGACACTTTGAATAGTAGCAAATAGACGAAAGAATATATGTACCGTAGCTAAAATATCTAGAGTTGTTAAAATTACAAATAGTTTATAGTCTATATATGTAGATAAACAGCAATATTATTGGAATATTTTCAGTTCGAGCAGCAGTTTCATGTTTGTGTACCCTGTGAAAGATAGGTAACAGCTAACATGTACCTTATACGCCCCATTATATTCTTAGTGCTTCTTGGGGTGGTTAACTGCCATACGTCTGACGATGTTGATCGCCTACTTAAGCACCTTTTCAACGAAACGAGGTACAACAAACACATAAGGCCAACTTTCAACCAGAGTCGACCCACGCAGGTAAGAAATGATAAAACAAATCCTAATAACCTTTTGTCCACTCTTCTTGGAAAAATCCGGAATCAAAAATCACGTCAGTTAGATGCCCCGACTGTATATCACAGGTATATATAAAATATTCGTTCAATATATTCTCGCTGGCGCAGGCTTTACTCTTTTATATGTATCGAGTTCGGCGATTTCCAAATTCCGAATTTCGTACTCTTTTTACGATTACATCAAAATCACTGGAAAATAACTGTTTTCACGCAAAGAAAAATATTTGTGTGCGACAAAATTTTATTTATTTTGTGTTAACATTATGAATGCTTAAATCTGCATTTTCCCTCAGTTATTTTCTTTGATTTTATTTAAACTTAATTGCCACATGTGTACAAGTACAGTGCAATTGCAACAAGTGAAACCCATATTAAGGTCCTTCCGTATTTTCAGACGTAAAAGAGTAATATATTATTTTATATTACATTTACATCCATAATAGAGAATATCTTACATTCACCAGTACAGTTTTCGCAAAGGTCCACGAAGTATACACAGCTGATAGAGAAATTCATAAAGTTCAGCAACATATTACGGTGCTATGAATAAATTCCTTAGTTACATGACTAGTTTTCGGATTTACACCTTATTAAAATGGTACTAAACTGACACATATTTTACGCATGATCCCATTTTACAAAGCAAAGTCAAATAATTTTATTTCTAACTTAGCAAAAAGAAATTGTACAATTTGAAAAAAGTGGTTTACTGTATAATTCCAAATTTACAAATAACTGAATAAACAAAAACAGAATTAAAACCTCATATCCAAATTAGGAAAGAAGATTTTAAACATTGAAGAAAATCGCATCTGTGCCTTTCTACCCATGCTAGAAACACAAAAACATATTATAGTCATTATCGATCAAATATCGAAATATTTTCAAACGACTTTCATTAAAGTACTATCCCGCGAACAACAGCCACATTTTGCAACATATCTACAACGTTTCTAAACTACTAATGACTAGTTATATATATAACATACATATTTTGAGAATCTTTACTCTGTAGACACAATACAAACGCCTTTAACCAGCCAAGCCAAACCCCAAAACTGGAGCGCCGAATTAAAGAAACTAACCCGCCAATTAACGGCAAAATTATACTTCAAAACCGTGTATGAAAATAAGTATAAAAGTCAACAGAAAATGCAGCTTTCACAGAACACAGTAAACCCAAACTCACGCAAAACTATAAACATGAATGGAATGTTAATAAGGAATAAAGGCATATGAAATCACAAACACAAAAAGGGTTGACAATAGGGCTACCGCCTTTGAACAGTCAACGGTAAAAAAGGCCGCTGTGGGTTTTAACCAGTTTTAGGGTGAGCCAAACCTCACACTTACCCTACTGTCTTCCCAATAAAACGGGAAAGTCCTCAACTCGAGTAGAAAACTCTATCCAGGTGTTCAGGTCATATAATAATATATATTTGCCGATTAAAAATAAATTTTATTTTACGGGTTCTAAAAAGTTGTAAAAATACCCGTATTTAAACAATATTTTATTCAAGTAATGAATGCGATTGGACAAAGGAAATGCCTATGTAAGATCTCTCCCGTATCAAGGTACATATAAACAATGCACTTATAGTAATTATATATAAAAATACCCATGATGCGTAAAATGAATTATGAGTTGATAATTTTTAATTCGACGCACCACCTTCGGAGTTGTGCCTTGCTGGTTAAATCTGGTTATACTGTATCTGTAGAGTCTGGATTCTCAAAATATGTAAAAGTAAATAAAAAATCGAACAGGAAAAGTAGCATTCAAGGACGACAATCAACCACACTCACAAACGCACACAGAAACAAAGAACAACGATATATAAAGATGAATAAAGGGCAAGATAAGACATCACAAACATACAAGGGTTGACAATAGGGCTATCACCTTGGAACGGTCAGTGGCAAAAAAGAGACCGCCGGGGGTTTAAACCAGGTTACCCCAGTCATCCCAATAAACGGGACAGTGTAAATAAAAATATCCCTGCAAGGTTATAATCTAACAAACAAGGCACTATAAGTAAAACACATAAATGATCATTAATATATAATATAAAGTTATATAATTATGTACCTCGTCGTCACTAGGTTTCGTTGTTGTTGGCGGGATAGATACTTTAAAAGTTACCAACTCATAATTCATTTCACGCATAATATTATTCATTCACGGACATTTTAAGAACCCGTAAATAAAACTTTACTTTTATTCGGCACATATACATTATTATATGACCTGTACAACTGGAAAAAAAATCAATAACGCTAATTTTTTCCATGTTTGCACAAAACTTGATTATATAATTGCCGATGAAAGATAAATACCATATCAAACGAGTTTATTGTTTCCAACTTGGACATCTGCCCAGGGGGTTTGGTTGGGAGTGGGGGAAAGAGTATTTTGAGATTATTTGTTTTAAATTATGTCTCAAATGAACCGTTATAATGATGGGATTAAACTGTTTCTTTTCCTATGTCGTTCTTGATGCCCGTAGAATGGGCGTGAAAAGGTAAAAAATACAAACATTCCAATTGCAGCGTCTATCTTTTTAAAAATTAGCATATACTCTTCTATTTAAAAGACACACACTCTTTTCACTATTATTTCAACATCAGAGGTGTGCACAGGAGGCCGGTGGGTAAAGCGGGTGGCGAAAGATGTTGCTGGTTGATGGGCGTAATTTGGGTCAATTTATTTTCTCAAATTAATGTTATTTAAATGATGAATTACACAGTTTAAAAATGTGCTGTCCCAGGGCTACATGTGGACTGGGATGGTTTCAACCTTTTAATTATATAAAATCTTTTAATATACTTTATTAATGTACAGCGTCATACATACAGAATAACATACATACATACATGTTTTACTATGTTTGTTCTGAGTACCAACATACAATAAACACAAGCTATCGTTAAATTTGGATACAGGGTTAAAGGGGTGAACATACATTAGTGTACAATACTGGACTGTGGGACTAACGCGTTAGGATTTGTGACGGCACACCGTCGAATTGGCTCCAGTTAGTAATTTAACTATACAATAATTTTAGAAGAACACACACTCACTAGGGCTCCCACTCATAACACTATCAAATGAAATGAGCATGTTCCCCTTACACCAACCATAATGATAACAATTAAGGTCGCTAAATGATATTAGTGAATAGTCGGACCAAAAATAACTGCTATCTACCGCCTGGGTGAGATAAGGCCCAGAAATGTTCGCTCTCAAATGTTTATCAAATTATATTATAATTTCAAGAATGGAATACATTTTGCGCATCTTCGCGTAGGGGTATATGCTATATTTTTGTTTAACCACTCGGTCAAAATATGACCGAATCTAAACGTACGTATTTGTCTTACTCTATACCTTTAGGTAACATGTAATATTGTAATATAATTTTTTCGTTCATGTAAAACTAGAACATATGTGTGTATTGATGAAGACATTTGTATTTTAAAAATGAACTGATATAATTCTCTGGTAGATTTTCTTTTTATATTAATTATAAAATCTATTTTTATTTTAATCATACTTCTATTCTTATTTTCAGGTTAACATTTCGCAACAAATATCATCAATCGAAGAAATAAATATTGCAAATGGATATATAGTTACAATGAGTATATTGCAAGTTACGTGGTATGACGACTTTTTAGTGTGGAATGCTTCTGAATTTGGGGGTTTAGCACAAATGACTCTACCCCGTGAACTTTACTGGAAACCTGAGTTAATGTTATCAAGCGGCTCAACTAATGACGATGCCACTATCGGTAGTGTGTTTTCACCCGCATTTCTTACCAATAGTGGGTTAGTTAAAATGTTTCCTGCGGGTTATTTTAAAACAAAATGTGAAGCAGACCCGTCTTTTTTTCCATTTGATTCCGTGGTGTGTTTCTTCGAAATAGTATGTTCTAACTATGAATCGGAAGATGTTGTGTTTCAGTCACCAAATACTGTCATAGATATGCCTAACTTCAAAGTCAATTACGAATGGAACGTCAAAAAGACTGACTCGATCTGGACAACGTTTACCGACGCAACAACGTCAATTACGTTATCCATCGTTTCAAACAGCTTAACGTTATCTCGTAGACCCATGTTTGAATTGCTACATACCGGTTTGCCACTTTTATTACTGATACTGCTTTGTCACCTAACATGCTTAGTACCAGTGGACTCAGGAGAAAGGTTGTCCTTTTCAATAACTGTTTTCTTGTCATTTCTTTTTATTGCGTCTTCATCTTTAGAAGAATTACCTAGAAATGCAATTACGATTTCGCTGGGTTCTTACGCGATGATGTTTGGTAGTATTGTAACAACATTGAGTGTGTTGTGGAGCGTTGTCATGGTTCGGCTATCAAGTTTAACAACCGAACAGTGCAAAATCCCAAGGTTTCTGTCTCAAATGTATATTAATCATGTACTGTCTAAAAGACGTAAGCCTAAATCAGAAAAGTCTAACACCAGAAAAGCAACGGTTCTTTATGTAGAGGAAAACTCACATTATCATGACGAGGGAAACGAAACAGAAACAATCAACGCTGTAGAAACAGAGCAAACTTTACAAGAAAACAATATTGCAAACGTGTCATGGTCAGACATATGTAAGATGCTGGACATAATGTATTGTACGTGTATGTTTGCTATCAAGGTAGTACTTATTCTTGTTGTATTGTGTATATTGGCCTATTATAAAGTAATATAAGTTGTTTGATATCAAAATGAAACCTGTGTTGGCCAACTGATCTATCAATTACGGCATAAATTCGTCTGACAAGAGACATTTATAATACAACTTTAAACTTCTTGTAATTAGGTCAACGTTAACAAGTGTACCTAGACAGTTATTACGGTGGAGTATCATGTTTAAAAGGAGACAAAAAAATATAAATACAAAGTCCAACATACCGGAATAATCCTTATTACGACACCTAGAAAGTGGAACCCCAACATGTAAACTAAAGATTCTTCATGTTACAGACAAAAGTAATTTACATGGAAAGTAAACTCTCCTAAAGTGACATGCGAAAATGAAACCTCCTACAGTGATACGACAATGTCAATCACAACAGCATTTTTGTCACAGACCGTTCCAATGCTGTAACTCTGATGTTAACCATTTTAAGTTTGTGGTGTAGCAAATTTTGCATATTTGGTTTCATAATATCTTTTTTAAACTTGTTAACATGTTTATCAAAAGAGGTTATGACCTTATCATTTTTCAACGTACTGCATGTTTAGTGGTTGATCCATTTACAGTTCGTCACTATGCTTTCCTCTTTGATTGTGCGATAACCGGACATATTGTGGACCCTTTGATGACGTCTACCTAAATACTTATAGGACGGTGGCGTTTGATGTTTGTCTTTAATCTCGTCTTGTCGTACCCTTAACGGCTTGTTCTCTTGTTGCTCTGATTTCTGCCAAGTCATTTAGTACTTACTCGTGCCTTTCTCTACACATGTTTTATATTATATATACATGATATTTTATGTGTTTTATTTATATTTCCTAATACATGTAATAATGTTGCCTTGTTTGTTAGAGTTTATAACCTGGCGGGGATATCTTTATTTACACTGTTCCGTTTATTGGGATGACTATAGGGTAAGAATGCGGTTTGTTGCACCCTGGAACCTGGTTTAAACCCCCAGCGGATATTTTGCCACTGACCGTTCGAAGGCGGTAGTCTTGTTGTCAACCCTTTTGTGTTTGTGATGTCTTATCTTGCCTTTTATTCATCTTTAAGGTTCTTCTTTGTTTCTGTGTGTGTTTGTGGTGGTTGACTGTCGTCCTTGAATGCTACATTTCCTTTTCGATTTTTATATCTAGTTTTACCAACATTTACCCACCTATTAATAAAACTAAATACTAGACTAAATATAGGGTATTTTTAAACATCTGAATACATGTTACACTACTATTTTATTTGATTAGATAATTTTTGAATTGAGCCAACTAATGCCTAAAGCCCTTTGATACAAACAAATGTTCTAAGCAATAGTGCTTAACATATATATTATTAATATTCATGGTTTTCATTTCGGGTTGAAATATATTTAATATTTCGTCGGGTTTTAAACCAAAGTCGTTTTACTTTGAAACGTTTACTTGATAACATTGCAAGGATGGGTATCTTTAGACATATGAAAACAACGCTGTGTTGATGTTGTCTAGTCGTATTGGCAGCTATGACGGAAACCATTTTTGAAGAGTAAATAATACCAGCCACTGTGTTAATACAATTAAGTTTATAACTGTTTGAGATATATATTAAACAATCATTTAACATAAATACAAAATGTGTATGCACTTTAACGCTGTAAATATTGCGTTCTGCTCAACCCGGGTCTTGAGGGCACGAACGGTAGCAAGCACTTTTCACTACCGTTCATGAACAGTCTCATCAAACCGAAACTGCAATATGTTTTGAATTTATCTTGTTCGGCGATTTCCAAATTCTCCTTTCATACTCTTTTTAACACGTATTGTAGAGTGACATTAAGGTATAGTTAGTATACTAGTTAAATACGTGGATAACACATGGTATAATATGGTTTGTTTACCATTCCTACTGAATGAATACTCCCAGATGCACTGATGTTTTATATATGAACATTTTAAAGACATCAAACAACGGCTATAATCATGTTTAAATGTAATTCCAATACTTGTAAGGTAAACGTGAATGTTGTAACAATGCCGCTTAGTGTGGTTCCGCTTGAGACTGTGCAATGTCTGGTCTATTGAAGAAAACATGATTAAATAATATTACTTGGATAAACGATTCATTTTAAAAGGAAATGTCCATTGTATTATAGAGCAAAGCATCAAATCCTAGGCTGGTACTATTCGGAGTGACTTCACTGGGGCAAATAACGACAAGCAAGAGATATACCTGTCATTTTGAGACACATTCTGGTTATAGGGAATCTTGTTTAGCATATTTTGCGCGAATTTGCAAAAATATATCTTCCAGCGTGAAGCAAAACTGGGATATTTTAAGATAACCGTGGATGAAGTATTTAAATTGGATGGATAATTTGCTTGTTTAGATTTATTACTTTACTGACGCAAACGTTTAAGAATGTACACGGATAAATGTGAATGAACGTGTTTGCGGATAACGAATATCGATACTAGCAGAGAAGCTGTATTTAAACTGTCCTGCTTTATAGGGATGTCAAAAGTGTAAAAGTTAGGTTCGCTGCACTATATGCTACGGTTTAAATTACCAGCCGTCTTTTTTTTTCACGATCGTTCCATGGCAGTACCCTTATTGTCAACCTTTGTTATGTTGACGTGTTACACTGTAGTTCTTATATATACGGTACGACTGCATTTTGCGAATGTTTTTCTTCTTGTTTGATTGTTTCTTTAGCGTTTCTTTTAGAAATGTAATTAAGTTAGAGCATTAATGATCAATAAAACTCTATACTATCACCAACTATAGGTGTTGCGTTGTGTTTGTAATACCAGTTTGTGAGATGGATATTTTATAGAATGTTGCTCCAAATCTAACTTATATTTAAAATATCATTCCCTTTAAACCATTGTCTCCACTGGAACGATTTTTTCTGGTTATCATATTTGTATTGAATTTTAATTGAATTGGGCTTTTAGGAGAACCAACACAAGATAGGTTATTATGACGCCAACCAAGAATGAACATACCAGGCCCACCCTCCATTTACACTGAGATACACATAGAGAAGGTATCTAGGACATGGGCACTTTTGCTGCAAATTCTAAAGTAGACCCGCCATTTTTTCCACAATTACACACATATGATCATGATGAAAAACCTTAATGAACATGACAAACAAGAACGACAACATCATGAATGGGGCGGGTCCTACCCCTCTACATTTAGCTGGATATACAGGGCCATATTCTATACCCGCTGTACCTATCATATTGGTAGCGTACATCTCTAGTTTTGAAGATTTTCTTGTTTTGCCAGACAGTACTATTACTAAACATATATAGCTATTAATTAATTGTCGTCATGTTATATTTCTCAAAAAGTATAATCATTGTGGGAGTTGAGTTTTAAAAATGACGAATCTCTTGCAAAATCAACCCAGACAGTTCTCTGACGGGGCTAATAAACACTCTACTGCTTATTTTTTTCTTCTTCTTGCAAGTCATTTGGTACTACATTGTTTTCACCTGTAATAGTATTGACACTATACTTCGAAAAGGAAAAGTTACTAGTAACCCCGGAGCTAGCGTAAACAGGATACGCAGTAGAGCCTGTTACTGAGCAATACGCTTCTCGTAATTGATTGAATAACTATGGAGTTGCCCCAACTATATGTATTATGTTCTGCATTTCACCGAACAGACAGGCTACAGACTGGTTATAGACAGGCTACAGACTGGTTACAGACAGGCTACAGACTGGTTACAGACAGGTCGTTCAAATCTTCCAAATTAGTAATATTGTTAATGGTTAATGGCATTAATGGTGCTGAGTGTTCTGTCTTCCTAATAATATTAACCATTGATTTCTATTTTCCTTGTCCTTCTGTCGTTAAATACCACGTCAAACGGTAACGTTTTATGTGGTTTATTCCCTTGTTGTTCTGGCTTCTGCCATGGCTTGGCCCATTTCACAATAACGAGCTATCTTTGAGTAGCCAAATTGGTCGAATGATCAAACGCTAGTAAGCACATTAAATATTCATAACGGTGCCAAATGCGAATTAAAAACAATACAAAAATGTTATTAAATGTCAGATTATAACTTGAGCGCATGAGAGATATATGTTATTAAATGTGTTTGGTACTGTAGAACTACAAATACTAAAGCGTGATTATTGATACAGTCGAAAAATGGAATTGTCAGAAAACAATGAATATTCCTATCATAACACCGGTTCCAACTTACTCGCACATGCTCCAATGTAAACAATTCAACACGCATTCGTGTAGCCTTAAAAGCCGATGTAGTTTCCAAGGAATGAGTCAAGTTGGTTTCTGTATAAAATATCACTAATGATTGCGGTGCTTTAGCGAATGAATACGCATACATTAACTCTATATATAAACAATGAAACTAGTTAATTTGTGAGTGTTGATACTTCTGTGACTACCAGAATCTGATTAATTCTCGAAGTCACGTGACTTTGGGCCATGTGACTTAAATTGCAAACATTGTACGGAGATTTCCGAAGTACCGGTGAAATGGGCTATTGAGTACTTGCTCTGTGACTTTCTAGGCTTATATTTATACATTCATATATACATAATCATCTTTGTGTTATATTGCCTATTAATGTTGCATAGTTTGTTAAAGGATATAGCATGGCAGCGAGTTCTTTATTAAATTGTATGGTTTTAATAGGATGACAATAGGGTAAGAGTAAAGGTTGGTGCACACTAGAACCTGGTTTAAAACCCCAGTGGACATTTTGGCTACTGACCATTCCGGGGTGGTAGTTCTATTGTCAATCCTTTCATGTTTGCCGTCTCATATATCTTGCCTTTTATTTATCTTTTAGATTTTTTTTTGTTAACCTGCGTGTATTTGGTTGACTGTGGTCTTTGAATGCTGTATTTCCTGTTCGACTTTAAAGTCTACATATATTAAACTTGTTAAACAGTTTTTATATATATAAATGATCATCTTTATATTATACTTATATAGCCTATTAATGTGGTCTATCTAGTTGCTGGATATAGCGTGGTGGGGATTTCTTGATATACTCTGTCGCATTTATTGGGATGACAGAGTAGGGAAAGTGTAAGATTTGGTGCACCGTAGAATCTTGTTTAATCTCCCAGCGGCATTTTATCACTGACCGTTACAAAGCGGTAGCCCTGTTGTCATCCATTTTGTGTTTGTGATGTCATATACCTTTCGTTTTATTTATCCTTGTAATTGATGTGTATTTTTTGTGTGCGTGTTTTGGTTGACCTTGGTCCTTGAATGGTAAAAAACAGTGCTGGAGGTATAAACCGAGTTCTAGGGTGCACCAAATCTCGTGCTCTTACCCTCTTGTCATTCCAAATAAACGTGACAGTGTAAATAAAGAAATATACATAAGGATAATAAATTAGGCATCATAAATAGGCAATATAAGAACAACACAAAAATGATCATGTATATATGAATATAACAAACACATAGAAAACCACAAATGAAGTATTCAATGATTTCGCTCGAGCCAGAGCAACAAGACAATAAACCATTAAGGTCACGACTGGACACGATTGGAGACAAGCATCATACGTTACCGTCGTCTCAGGATTTAGATAGAGGTCTTCGTCGGGTTCACACTTTGATCGGTCATCGCACAGTCAAAGAGGAAAGCTTAGTGACGAGCTGTAAAGGACTCAACCACTGAACCTACTATTGAATTTACATTAACCCTCGCATTCGGTTCACATCGATGGTCATACAACGTAATATTCATTGGCTTCAACAAATCAAATTAAAAACATGAAATGGGAATATAGTACAATATTTCGTCACAAGTATAATCGACAGATCGAATAGTTATATGTCACTTATATAAACCATTTTACAAACCTCTTGACGAATACTTGGTATATCAGAGAATAAATTGAATAAAACCGTGCTGTATCTACAGACTTTGTAAGTGTTAACATGTGGGTAACAAAATAACAACGTTAACGGCACTATACAAAACGTGTTTTAACCAGCCTTTCTACTAACAGGTATTGTTAAAAATATATCTATCAGGAAACATAAAACTAAATGTATGACAAATATCTCCTTTGTCCAGTGTGATAACCAAACATATGTTCTTGCTATTAATTCACGTAATTGTATTAACTACCTTCTAAAGGGGAAGCATTACGTTGCACTGCACTATCCCAATTCCTGACCGATGACGTTTGAACTATATTCGATTTTTCGAAAGAAAACCTGTATGGGATGTAGTCTTTGATCTTATAAACCAAATTGACCGATACACTGGATCTAATATACATGTAGATCAACTGACTAAATACTTAACATAGCAGATAAGCATGTAGACGTAATTAAACCATACAGGAAAAACATACGAATACAACTGTTTTGATACTCTACCAGCTCTTTTAATATTATAGATCTAAATCTAAAAGTTATTTCTGTCGTTATCAGTCCGTTCAATAAACGAATTCCCAATGCGTAATAAATAATAAACCAGAGCGACAGAGTTTGAGACAGAAACATATGTCGAGTGAGACTGAACTGAAAAACAAATAACGTTCTACGAAATTGCAGTTGCATATTGAATGCGATATTTATAATGCTTCGTTCGCCGTCCACAGTTGCTGTTTACTCAGTTTTAATATGTTTGCATCTGTCGTCCTATTGTATTTGTTTGTTATAAAGTATAAAGTATAGATTTGCTTTACATTGCTGGCTATGAGCTCATGTAATTATTGACGTAGAATTAAATTTGTATGAATTAGTACATTTACGTGAAAATTTAACAGCTTTTGAATATTAGAGTTGAACAAAGTATCGGAAACTTGATATGGAGTATGTGGGAATTTAATTTATATGATAATGTGAATTGAGTTTAATATTGTTAATTGCATTTCAAACGGCACTTTTCGACAAAAGAAGGACATATCGGATGCACGTTCGCAAATTGGATATATATAGTAGAGAATTGATTGATTGAATTGGATTTTATAGTCGCACCAACAGCTAAGTTCATATGGCGACTTTTCAGCTTCCATTGGTGGAGGAAGACCCCAGGTGCTCCTCCGGGCAACTTTCGTGTAGGGCGGGCACCTGGGTAGAACCACCGACGTTCCGCAAGCCAGCTGGATTGTAGTAGAGAAAGGTATACACTAATCAGAACACCGTTCTCAAAGACTAGCTCCAGAAAGGATATTAAATGATAGATAATTTTGTTAAAATACAATGTAAAAATATTTCATTTTACAGTGCTATAAAACTAATAAAACAAATCGTCCTAGATGGTGTTAATACTGTCTATAATGGATACTCGAGCGCTTTCGTCTTTACTAACTTCATACATACATACATGTAAGAAGATAGTATTTTGTGAACTTAAAAACGGTTTTCATAAAATATCACATTATACATGCAATCAAAGAAGAAAACTAATTAGTTTAATCCAGCTGATAGAAATAAGAATATTTAAATTTCATATTTGATTAAGGTTATTTTGATACATTAATTACATAAGCGTTTACTATATAGATAATAAACAATAAACAAGAAATAATTAGAAGATGAAGTCACAAGGAATAAGTTAATTGTTGATGCAGTAATAAACTTATTTATCAAATGATGTTTTTTTTTGCTTAAAGACAAATACGACTATCAATATATATTACAGAGAAATTAAATGTTTTAATTGTTTTAGCTAATGATGTTTATATGCCAATATTCAGGGATTTTTTAGGCGCTTCCGTGGCCCGGAGAGTAAAGTACAGCTGGAAATTATTTCCGCAAATGCAATACGCGGGAAATAAGCAATGTCCCGAAACAAACCGTAGTCGGGCCTCTATCTGCATATATAACTGGGATAAGTAGTTAATTGGAACTAATTAGCATGCCAGCAGAAGAAGATAACTATTCATTTGTTTTTTCATGACTAGGTTTTTAAACACTAAATACAAATACTGTTATATTCACACTAATAATGCAAGAGGCTGGCATGGCCCAGTGAACTTGAACATGGAGGATTTGAGTTTGAGCTTTACCAGTGCCACTGAGTTGCGTCGGTGTTTTCTTGGGCATTACGTTTTCCTTTAGTTGTGTCCGTCGAAAAGGAGAGTAAACCGGATAGTGCCGTTTATCGTCGGAGTTATCGTCCGAGCACGTTAAAGACTCATGTATATATATTCGTTAGTAAGAGTAAGGCAAGTTTTCGGATTCCTATGTATCCCCATCTATCTCTCTATATTCCTTTGTGGACACATATACTGTGTTAATGAGCCGTAAAACAATAGTCAACATTCAATTCACACTAACTCATGAGCACTAGAGCTCCAACGAAATACTTGACTGCAACAGACACGGTTTGAAATACCTCAAGACATCCAGACTGAGCTCTTGTTTTGTTTACAGTTTATTTTAAGCACTGTTTGGAATTGTTGATCACCGAAAAGAGTGCATTAAGTATGAACATGTGTTCATATACAAATTGTATGTTTTATAGTAAATTAAAGAGTAAAATATAGGTTTGCATAGGACTAACGATACTTTAAATTTCAAAATATTATTATGGTTAACCCATTTTTATCTTAAACCCTCTCCCAGGGACTTAATGCACGTTATTGTAAGGCATAAATCAAGTCTTCCTCTAAACCACCTAGCTTGTGTTTTTGTTCTGCAAAAACGATCAACATGTGCATACATGACATGCTAACCCATGCTTTTTGATTTAGATATATAATAGATTATTAAATAGATCATTAAATGTAACGATATTGAGCAAAGACGGGAAGAAACACATTAGTTATCAAACGTTTTTCTTTTTTTAACAAAACACTCTAGGGATATTTAAAAAATCTATACAATTGCTAGAATGAACTACAATCGATTAATTTCTTTTTTCCATTACCTTTTCAGCATTAATGTCACGTGATTTCTGTTTAAGTACTTTCGTCAGTTTTGTATCAGTAGCAAACAATGCAGCAGTGAATATGAACAGATGGGAAGATAAATTCGTGTTTGACAACAAATATTCAAACTAAATATCAGAGTGTTAATTAAACACAAGATTGTTAATCGTTATCAAGCTAAAATGTACTTTATTCGTGCCACTATAACTCTAGTGCTATATGGAGTGATTAACTGCCATACGTTTGACGACGTTGATCGGCTACTGAAGCATCTGTTCAACGAGACGAGGTACAACACACGTATCAGGCCAGCTGTTAATCAAAGTCAAGCATCGCAGGTAAGAACACGCATTGCATCTATAGATAGCATGGTAACCTTACAAACATGACATTTTTTGTTTTTATATTCATCTATACATGATCATTTATGTGTTATACTTATATTGCATATTAATGCTGCCTTGTGTTTAAGAGAATATAACCTGGTGGTGATATTTACACTGTCCCGGTTTATTGTGATGACACTAGGGTAGGAATAAGGTTTGGTGAACCTAGAATCTGGTTTAAACCATCAGCGGCGTTTCTTGCCACTGACCGTTCCAAGGCGGTAGACCAATTGTCACCTCATTTTTGTTTGTGATGGCATAGCTTACATTTTATTCATCTCTGGAATTATTGTTTATGTGCGCGTTTTTTTTGTTGATCGTGTTCCTTGAATGCTTCATTTCCTGTTTCACTTTTATATCTACATTTATAGTGGATAATTTCATAAACTGAATATCAACTAATAACAACCTTGGATAAGAAATGAACAACACTTTTAAGGATACCATTGTTGTACTTATTTCAAAGGATAAATAATTTTTAATATCGAATCTTGATGTCAATATCCATAAACTGCGTTATATCTACTGACATGCGCACAGGTTATTACTCCCATGTCGGATTTTCTTTTTAAGTTGGCTATGCAAAGGTGCGTTTTGGCGTATATCTGACAGAAATCTTTGCGGTATTTAAATAATACTTTTGGTCAAATTTGAAAATTATATTTGACAAAGTTGAATTGCCTCACTGTAAAATAGAAAAAGAAACAAATGTTTATGATCGCCGTTCGGTTTCAAAACCACGTTTTTGACCCTAATCCCCTCCGACTTCAGCTTTTATTTCATTTTTGGACTTTCCATTTTTCTTTCTTTCAAAATGATGTAAAGGCCCGGTCCAATATGACATAATAATAGCTACGCCGATGACATATCTAAAAAACATCAAACGTTCAACCAACTAAAGTGAACCATCTTTGAATCCTTGCATCTCATGTTCTTAGTGGAAAATCATGTCATATCGAATCAAGTATTTTTTCGTAATTTTAAAAACAATAAATGACAGCTTTTTATAAAGTTAAACAATTTACTACCCCGTAATCGGAGCATGCGGCGGTGTAGTTATAATGCCAAAGACGGAGTGTGATGCACAGCTGTGGTTTAATGGTAGAGCGTCGGACCAGGATCGAAGGGTGGTAGGTTCGATCCCCGCCATGACCAAAGGTGTTGTATCTCTGAGCATTATACTTTATCTGCATTTACTTAGTACTAGTTTTATGTTGATGTTTTACGTTAATGTTATCAAAATCTTATGTTTGCTTAATCGATTATTGAAAAACAAATAACATTAATGTAGACGATAATCAATAAATACCGAACAGATGGAAATAACTAAAAAACACAAACAATAGAGAAAAGTATTGAGTTTGTTCATGCGAGAAAATATAAGATGTAAGTAATAACGTTATTGATATGTAGTCCGTGCCAACTATTTACAGCCGCCAGATAACCCTTAACAAAGGCTAGAGTGAATGTCAATACAAAATGAATAGAAAAAGTAGCAGATTCGGTCGTATTGAATTCATAAGAGGTAATATAAGGTGACAAACCTCTTAAGGTCTTAAGGTTTAAGCGGGTTTCTCCTTAATTATTACAAAGAATGGACTTGACAATCCAAAGAAACAAATCAGCCTATTCTTACCTATAAATTATATTACACAATTCGAATTTTAAACATAATCAATACATAAAAATCGTTTGCTCAATACCAAATCAAAAAATCGATCCACTGAATATTCGATGTTTAATGTTCGATGAACATTCTCTCACGCGTGTGGCTTGCCGACCTTTTCAGCCTGCATACACCCACTAAATGAAATTCTGCGTCCAGTTATATTTCTCTCTAGATTGTGCAAGTATATTGCAGCTGGTTTTTTTTCTGCATACGGACTAGATGTGTCCTTTAGATGTAAACATTATTTTTAAATGATGGAAACATTAAACAATGTTTATTTCAAAACGTTCTTTTCGTTTTCAGGTTAACATTTCGCAACAAATATCATCAATCGTAGAAGTAAACATTGGACAGGGATATATAGTAGCAAGGCATATACTGCAAGTCACATGGTACGACGAGTTTTTAGTCTGGAATGCGTCTGAATTCGGGGATATATTACAACTGACTCTACCCCGAGATCTGTTCTGGAAACCCGAGTTAATGTTAACAAGTGGATCATCAAGAGACGACGTATCTATCGGAAACTTAGTTTTACCTGCATTTGTGACAAATAGTGGTTTGGTTACAATGTTTACGGCAGGGTATGCTAAGACAAAGTGTAACACAAATACGGTATTTTGGCCATTTGATTCCCACGTGTGTTTATTTGAAATAACATGTTCCAACTATGACATGCATGATGTTATGTTACATTCCCCATATCTTACATTTGATATGTCCATATTCGTCATTAACAATGAATGGACCGTCGAAAACACGGAATCTAGCACGAAGACACACACAGTAGGGTCCACATCAATGGTATTGTCTTTTGTTATCAACAGCATAACGGTAAAGCGTAGACCAACGTTTGAATTTCTACACAGCTTCTTTCCAATTATATTACTGTTGGTTCTCTGCGAGGTATCTTGCTTGGTACCCGTGGATTCCGGAGAAAGACTTTCCTTTGCAATAACTGTTTTCTTGTCATTCGTTTTTACGAGTACGGCTACAATAGCAACTTTACCTAAAGATTCAATAACAATTTCTATGAGTTCTTATCTGATGATATTCGGCAGTACTGTAACAACGTTAGGAGTTTTGTGGAGTGTTATACTAGTTCGCGTTTCAAGACTAACGACCGAGCAATGCAAAATCCCAAAAATATTGTCACAAATGACTCTATATACAATGTGTAGGCATAAAGCACAAACGTTCAGAAATGCGAAAACTTTCAAAACAGACGACTCTGTTGAAAACATAAATGACCTCAAGGAGGACAATGGAAATGAAACCATAAACACTGTCGAAACAGAGGCTATGAAACAACACGATATCGGCAATGGTTCCTGGTCAGATGTATGTATGATGTTGGACAAAATGTATTTCATGTGTTTAAATCTTGTCAAGGCAGCGGTCATTGTTGTAACCTTGCGCATATTGGCATACAACAAAATAATTTAAGTTATGCTATAACAACGCATAGTGTGTTTAGTTGTTGAACCATTTACAATTTGCCACTATGATTTCCTCTTTATTGTAAAATGACATATTGAGGACCCAGTGATGACGATTATATAACACGTGAAAGGACTGCAGCGTTATATTTGTGTCTTCAATATGTCTAGCCTTACCCTGAACGGTTCATTCTCCTATTGCTCTGGCATTCGCCAAGTGGTTGAGTACATTCTTCTTGTCTTTTGAATGTGTTGCTTTTAGCTCTAAAAGGCCAGCAGAGCTTATGCGGTGGTGTGGTGTCCGTCGTCCGCCCGTCGTCCGTAGTCCGTCCATTAACTTTTTCCCCGTTAACACGAGGCCCATTATTGACATGGTATTTCCGGGACTTTGGTGACACCGAAAATATTATGATCAGAGCCTACATGCTTAAAAACACACCAGTTTCAATCGCTTTCGATATGCCGAAAGAACTACAGGATGCACGTAAGAGAGTATGGCCAGTCTATAAAGAACACGTTTTATTTAACATGGTTCCGCCAAACTTGAAAAAAGCTGAAAGAATTATCAAAATGTCATGAAAAATAAAGGAGATATGACCTATTGAAAATTTGCAAAGAACATAAATGGAGGAGGGCATCTTGGAACGATGACGTCATCGCGCCTTTTTACCATACATGGCATATTGACAAAATACATTTTAAAACAAAGAAAATCACTGCAAATTGATTAAAAATAAATATACAATTGTAGAATGTATAAATTGTATGCTTATTTTTCACTTGCAGGATTTCCTTTTCTTTAAAAGACATCTTGTCAAGATGCCATATATGGTAAAAAGGCACGAGGACGTCATAATTTGAATGAGTTAAATGAAAAATAGAACGGTGTGCGAATAGTGGGGATATAAACAATGCTATTATTGAAGATGTTTCTTCACCAATTTTTAAACGCAAACTTAATTGTAATAGCGATGTTAAAGCTGATATTCCTGTATTTAATAATAAAAAAGATAATCCATGGTATAATGATGAGTGTCATGAAAGTAAGTTTTACTTTTTACAAAATATAGAGAAAGTAAAAATGACATAAATAGAATTAATATAGTTAGGGCTCGGTCACATTATAAATCTATTGTTAGAAATTGTATGAGGGACGGATTATGATCGAGTGAAAACTGCTGCATTTGTAAACGCAAGATATAACAAGAAAGGTATAACGCATGCGTTATATTTAGACGATTTTCTAGACGAAAAATATTGTGTATATAGTATATTAGTCTAATTAAAGCAGGGTCCCAATGATCAGTACATGAAAAATGCTTATTAATAAATGCAGACAATTCTCAAGTGTTTGCGTCTTTGTGATCAAGATCGATACAGGACGTTTCGGTACCAAACCATTTCGACACCTAGACGAATCGGCACCTAGAGATAGAGGTTTCGGCATCAAACCATTTCGGCATCTATTTTAGTTTTTACACTAGACGTTTCGGCACCCATTTATATTTGAGTATTATAATGAAGTAAAGAAGTAAAGAAATATTTTCTATAAGATCACTTGTAATTCATTTAAAATGCAAAGTTGATTGCCTTAACGGCAACTCCGAAGCGGTTTTGAGCCTGAATACAACTAAAACATGAACAGAAAAGGCCCATACGATAATAACTTGTAAAATTTAAGCAAATATGACTTTTATATTATATTTTAGCATGGTCACTGAAATTCAATTTGTTATAGCTCAGGTGTAAATCGTTTAATTGAAATTACTTGAATATGTTCCCTTTAACATGTATAATAATGTATACCCAAGACCAAATGAAAACTTATCTGTATTCATACAGTATCTTTCAATTCTTCACTTTACCTTCCTGTCATCTCCATATTGACGACTACAGGTATGCGACTTGAACAAAGCCTAAACAAACTAACCCATTATTAAAAATCGTATATGGCCTTGTTGTGTAATATTTAGGAATATATTTGTTTCTACTGTTAGAGTAAGAAGTACAGATCAAAATAAAATGGTACTCGTCTTCAATATCGTTAGTGTTACAAATTTCGCACACTCTTTCTTTTCTCTCTGTTCTCCCTCTTGAGTATCTCCCTGTTTCTATTTTTAAACAATGAGCGGATAATCTTTTTTGTTATACAACTTCTTATTTGTTTGGAGCATAATGTTTCTAGATATGTTTCAAAATCAAAATTCTCTTTCACCACCTTATATAGCGTTAAAACTCTACTACCTTCTATACCAGATCTCCATTGTTGCACGAAATTATCTATTAATATTTGTTTAAATATTGAAGGAAATAGTTTAAAACTAACACTCATGGGATTATCCGAGACATTATTAAAACCGTTACTGTTTAGAATAAACCTAAAATCAGTCGAGCCCTTATTACAGTTGGATAACAAATCCTTATATATTGCTTTTAATATAATGTTCTCTGTAGACAATAGTTTATACCAATATTTGATACTTTTTACATATCTATTAATGTATAAGGGGTAACGAGAGAGCTCTCCGTAAATACCAGCATTATTTGTGGTAAGTTTAACACCTAAAGTAATTTTACAAAACGTTAACAGTATTCTCTCAATATCTTTTGATTTTGTAATCTCCCATATTTTACTTCCATAATTTATTATTGATGCCATAAAAGCATCGAAAAGCTGAAGAGATAATTTTGGTTTCAGTTCATATTTTCGTTTATTTACCAAGAGAATATTCATTGCCTTTAAGGCTTTTCCACCAAGACATTGTTGATTTAACGAAAAGGAGCCAGTAAAATTAAGAACCACACCTAAATAAGTCAATCATCGACGACATCTAATAAACTTCCATCATAATATCACCTTTCAAATTCTTTAATTCTACCCCAAATACAATAGGCTGGAAAAATAGGTCCTTAAAACTACGACCCTGTATTTAAATCGCTTTCGTCTTTGTAGACTTGTCTTTATAAGTAACTTGATGTTCACCTGCTCATGGAGAAATGGGGTATTTAAGCCATCAAATTTAACGCAGGAAAGCATTTACTTAATAAACATCGAGCAGTGCACATCGTATCTGTATTTCTACATTCGATGGAAATATTTGAGTTTTACAGCATATCAAGTACTTTTGGAAGTTGTATTTATGCCTAGAACTATTCATTGCGTAAAGAAACGGATTTATGGCGGATTTTGACCACAATAGCCAATCCATACTTTCATACACGCTCGTGTTAACACATTCTTAACAACAAACTGAGATTATTAGTATTGTTATTGTATATGGCGCCAAACAGATAAGAAACACAATCACCAGAATGGCAAGGAATATCGCGGTCTTACAGTCTCGTTTAGCACGAGAATTGAGTTTGTTTTGTGCTTGTGTTGCATGTGAGTTTTAACTGTATCACTTCCAAACGTTGTATTGTGGTCAAAAGTTATTTTCGATGGTTTGGCTGTTCGAGAATTGTCGCCTTTCGTACAGGTAGCCGTGTTATAAACACTATCTATGTCTATGTTCAGTCTAACTTGTTAAATGCCAGCTGCATTGTTTATTTTTTGTCTATACTGTATATGGTAATATATTAAACCATTTATAAAAGCCAAACACGCAATTGGTATTACAAACTCTACTTAGAGGTGATGGTAGTAAATTCGAAATTGTACGCGAATTCAACGTCACAGTCCGTAGGTTCAACTGTAGAATATCCTACCCAGTGATTCCACCCAATGATCGATGGTCTGTAAATGCAAATTGCAATCATCCATGAAACTGCTATCTGTACACCGGCTTTCTCTTTGGTAACCTTTGTCGCATAATATGGACTAAACGACATCAACAATAGACGGTCCATGTTCAGTAGTAGAATTGGAAGTCGGACTCTAGGCACAAGGTAAAGTCTATAATATATAACTTTACAAAAGATGTTACCTATTTCCCAGGTGAACTCATTTAATGTATATTTTGCATAGCATGGCATAAGTAGGTCTGTGACAGCCAGGTTGAAAATGTAAAAGTCGTAGACTAGACGATTATCCTTGATATAAGCGACAATAGTTAAGACATTCCCGATAACTGCCAAAAGTATCAAAATTTCAATCCCAAAGGCAGACGACACTTGAAAAGCAGGGGTCATGCGAATAAAATCACAGTCGTGGTCATTATGTTCTTCGTATTTATTCAAACCATCCATAGTTAATATCCAGATGAATATATCCCTTACTCTTGCTACCTGCAACATAATATGAGCACAAGTGTAGATGACGTGAACACATAATAACCTTGATACAACATACTTTATATTAAGTTCAATTGCATATTAACTTGTATCGAAAGTAGATGCAAATATCGAACAGGAAGCATTCCCAGAATGCAGTCAGCAGAATATTTACGCATCAAAACAATAATTACATCGGTAACGTGTTGTCCAAATTACGTCTTTGCTATCAAGTGGATAATATGTATTTTTTTTGTTCAAAATGAGTTTGTTAAAATCATATGAAAGCGACACAGCCAAACAATCGTTACTATTGAGAGTTCTGAATACATTGGAAAAAGTTGAAAGAATTATCAAAATCGGATGATAAACATACAATATATGATTATTTGAAGGTTCTGTTGAAACGGATATAGAAGCCTCCATTTTGAGAGCTACGACATCATAGTTCTAAATGACAATAGTACTAAATGACAATATATGGAATATTTATAATTATGAATATTTATTATTCATGCAGGTATGCAAAACATATATATTTAATGGCAATAATGCTTTATATGACCAATAAAGAATTTTACAATCATTTGCAATGATTTTCTTTGCTTCAATTGATATTGATCAATATTACATATTATGGTAATTTGGAACTATGACATCATATTTCACAAACTTGGAACTGACTCCCATATCCGGTTTAGAAAGACCTTCAAATGTTCATAGTTTTTTGTTTATCATCCGATGTTGACAATTCGATCACCATTTCCAAAGTTTTTTCAGAATGTTCAATTATAGAGCTTGTATGCCTATGTCGATACATTCACTTTAAGCCTATACTGTATACTGCTATAAATTAAAAGTAGTGATATAGATGTTTACAAGAAAAACTTGATGCAAAGCATCAATTCGGCGCCAAAATTTTGAAGAATTAAAACATACGTTATTAAATAACAGTACACGTGTTTATCAGTTATTTTAACTATCTTATCATCAGTACTAAACCTTGGTATATTTAGTGGTCATGGACATAATATTAACAAACGTTGCTATGTTGACTTGGTTAAATGTATTTTGAATTAACTAGGTCATTCAGACAATTTTCCAAACGGTTTCGTTGCAGGACTTTCCTTAAAATGTGTTAAATGAATTGACTGCATTAGGTTTAAATAAATAGTTTATGGAAAGATAAGGTGATGAATGCCGAGTGATTACAAAGTCGTTGTTGAAACATTTGGAGAGAAAGCTAAGTAAGCCAAGAATTAATGGACAATGCACTTCACATATCTGTTTGAATTTTTAACGTCGTTTTTATGCCATGAAGGGCCAACAGACGATCAGTTTTAGACTAATTGTTTTTGTTTTGTTATTAAACCTAGTACTGTATCACATGAACCATCTATACAGGTAACTGATAATCTACTCGTGAATATGATCATGATATTTTTATTTATACCCGTAAAAAAAACTCAAAAAAAACACACAAAAATATACAGTTTTATAAAAAAATTGGCACAGGAAGAAAACAATTTAATAAAATGGGTATTCAAGCACATGGACAGGTAAAAATTTAACTGAGATTATTGAAATTTTAAAAAGAAAATTGGTAAATGTTTATATTTATGTTTGTCGGTCTGTCCTAAGGGTCTGGTGCTGATTCTAAGATATCCAGGCACCAAGTGCCTATTGGACTGCTACAGTTAGGATGATGTTCGACATTTCCATGAAAATGGGAGTAATGCAGAAATGACCGCGCTCGACATCTCCATAAACATGAGAGAAATGCAGAAATGACTGCGGTCGACATCTCTATGAAAAGGAGATAATGCAGGAATAACAGCACTCGAAATCTCTGTAAAAGTGAGAGTAATGCGCAATGACAGCGCTTGACATCTCCATAAAAATGGGAGTGATGCAGAAATGACAGCGCTCGACATCTCCATGATAATGGGAGTAATGCAGAAATGACAGCACTCGACATCTCCGTGAAAATGAGAGTAATGCAGAAATGACAGCTCTCGACATCTCCATGAAAATGACACCGCTCGACATCTCCATGATAATGGTAGTAATGCAGAAATGACCGCTCTACATCTCCATGATAATGGGAATAATGCAGAAATGACAGCGCTCGACATCTCCATAAAAATGAGAGTAATGTAGAAATGACAGAGCTCAACATCTCTATGAAATGACTGTATTGCAGGAATAACAACGGTCGACATCTCTGTAAAAGTGAGAGTAATGCGCAATGACAGCGCTCGACATCTCCATAAAAATGGGAGTCATGCAGAAATGACAGTGCTCGACGTCTCCATGAAAATGAGAGTAATGCAGAAATGGCAGCGCTCGACATCTCCATGAAAATGAGAGTAATGCAGAAATGACAGCGGTCGACATCTCCATAAAATGGGAGTAATGCAGAAATGACAGCGGCCGACATCTCCACGACAATCGGTGTAATGCAGAAATGACAGCGGTCGACATCTCCATAAAATGGGAGTAATACAGAAATGACAGCGGTCGACATCTCAATGAAAATGAGTGTAATGCAGAATTGACAGCGGTCGACATCTCCATGAAAATAGGAGTAATGCAGAAATGACAGCAGTCGACATCGCCATGATAATGGGAGTAATGCAGAAATGACAGCGGTCGACATCTCCATAAAATGAGAGTAATGCATGAATGACAGAGGTCGACATCTCCATAAAATGGGAGTAATGCAGAAATGACAGCGGTCAACATCTCCATGAAAATGGGAGTAATGCAGAAATGACAGCGGCCGACATCTCCATGAAAATGGGAGTAAAGTAGAAATGACAGCGGTCGACATCGCCATGAGCACATGTAAAACACTGGGCGTGAGACATACACCCGTGAGGAATTTCCTAACTAGGCATGGGACCCTTACGAGACATTTTGAAATGTCAACTTTGGTCGGACACCCGCAACCCCCCATAACAAACCGTAAGGATATACTTTAAATCGAGAGAATTTATTTAGTGTAGATTTATTTAAACCGTTTCCATTTATTTAAATTTGGTGCAGTCCATGTTAAATAGTGAAAAAAAATCATGTTTTTGATCTAAATATGTTTTTTTAAAACAGCGCACTATTGTTCCATTTCATAATTTCAGTCCTTATTTATTTTGAAGAACTTTGCCGCGATGTGTTGGCGAACATTGCCGCAACTTTGCAGCGAACATCACCACAAGCATCGCCAGAACAGTGCAGAGAAACATTTTATGCAAATGAAGTTTGCTGCAAAGTTGCAGCGAACATCGCCAGAAGATTACAGCTAAAAGCATTATGCAAATGAAGTTTGCTGCAAAGTTGCCGCACACTTTTACCATGCAAATGAGGTCTGCGGCAAAGTTGTGGTGAACATCGCCGGAACATCACCAGAACCTCATTTGCATATTTGTTCGCTGCAACTTTGCCGCAGACCTCATTTGCATGATAAAAGTGTACCGCAACATCGCCGCAAACTTGTTCGCCGCAGCTTTGCAGCAATGTTTGCCGCAGAGTTGCAGCAAATATTCGCCAGAAGCCTATATTTTTGGTAAGGGTAAGGTTATACATAAGTTAATTGTATAACTTAGTAAATGACATGATCCACCCAATTTGAACAAACTTGAAAGGTCAATGCTAAGATGCTTAACATAATGTTTCATGAAAATTTCAATGTTGGTTACTGAGAAGAAGACAGATGGATGACAGCCTATGGTAAAGCTGATCTTGCACAAGCCAGTTCAGCTTAGAAAACAATATAAAATGCAGTGTCCAATCTAGGATCTAAAAAGCAGGGGGGATTTTCCCCCCTTCCTTTAAAAATGTGGGGGGATTTTCAAAAGTAAAGGGGGATGGGTTCAAACAAATCTATTACACCCTTTTCATAACACCATTTCGACTGGAAGTCGCATAATTTTGAATATTTTTGATTCCGAGTCTGCGCTCATAAATCTACTTTCGTTTTCAATACATTTGTCTGCGTTTGACAGTCAAAATGAAGCATTACAAAATTAGCGATTTCCCGTAAACGAAATTTAAATGCCAAAACTTTCCGATATATCATCGTATTTTCTCATTTCTTAGCAACATTTAATGTAATTTGGCAATAATAATTAATCAAAACGATTGAAAAACGAGAACAATGTGAAAACATTTGAAACGCAGATATTACGATCGATAAATTTCGTTAATTTTTCTAAAATTCGTATTACGCATTTGCCTCGTTTTCAGTCAAAATACAGGGAGACATCGTTTTAATGAAATGATTTTGTATAATTTTTGAATTATTGGTGCATCATTTCTTACAGAAATCGCTAAGCAGTTTTATCTCTTGTGTTTTATATCTTATTCTGGTGCGTTTTATAGCATGCTTTAAATACCATTTAAACATTTTTAATTACAATCCAAACATACTCAACTATCAGTCCTTTTGATTCCCCATGCACCCATGCCTAAGGTCAAAGTACTACCACAGTATGTCCGGCGCCCTCAAGGGGCGCCGAACAATAAATAAACTTCGTTAAATGATTGTACTATGCCTGCATGCCTTTTGAATGTGTGTAAATTAGAAAATGAAGTATAGTTTATAAGTTTGGTAAATGAGCCAAATATTAAAACGTCATAGCTATTTCACGTTACTACACCTATTTTAAAGATCATTAAAAACTAACATTGTATTAAAAGTTGCAAAGAGTAAACGATTCTTAGTATTTCCTAAGTATTTTTTATAATAGTCTTTTTTTCTGAAACTGCAAATGGATTGCATAGATGTTTTGATATTTTAAGCGATTACTGCTTACGTTGGAAATAAAAGTCAATACAGCAACAACTAAGGTCATTTCTAAATTCTGAAGAAAACTTAATAATCCTATATCCATGTAACATACACATCTACATATAAATGCAACATTTTTATTGACAGAAGTAAAATCAAAGTTATCAGTTAAATCACGACGTATCTATACAGTTAATGGTCCTTCAGACGACGGTAATTTGTGTCATATTTCACGTTCAATGATTATTACGGCTATCTTCAATTTGTGGACACAGTAATTAGACTAATACAATTGAATGTTGTTTAACGGCTCATCAACACAGTACAGGTTATTTAGAGCCGCCCCAGAGAGAGGGGAAGGATACATAGGAATCCGGGAACCTGCCCTACTCTTATTATCGAATAGATTCCTATGGTTCTTTAACGTGCTCGGTTGATAGACCGATACACGGGACCGCCCGGTTTACGTCCCCATCCGACGGACGAGGCTAAGGAAAAGTGTCTTGCCCAAGAACACACCAACGGAACTCAGTGGCACCACGGAGGATTGAACCCGGGGCCTCCGGTCACAAATCCGCCGCGCTACCGACTGCGCCACGCTAGACTAATACAATTCAAGTTGCAAATCAAAATTCTGCTGATAAAGAACTGTAAGGTTGTAAACAGATGTTATATTTACAACAAGCATGCTTATCCCCAACCATAGTTTATACTCCCCTTGGGTCGTATTGAATGTAAGTGAGAAGTGTTGATTCTTGCGGAACGCGGGATGAGTTATACAGTACTGGTTCTACCCAGGAAAAGTGGGTGGTCTGCTTCCACCACGAAACAATCGATGGACATGTATAGAATAAAACGTGCTGAAAACACCACTCAACCATTCAAATTGCATTACCATCTCAAGCAGACCAGGTGTTCTGAACAAGACACACTCTTGCAACACCATTACCTAAATCTACCACGAGTGTATTAAAGCATATTAAGCATAATAATGAATAATGTCTTATTCGTGTATAACCTAACATTCAAAGCCAATGTCTGCGTTTGTGCACATGCACGAGACAGGAGATGAAACAATAAAGATGTGTAAACTGTCATAAAAGACAACGGAAAAAATAAGTCCCAAGTGAGATTCGAACCATTGCGGTTTACTTTATAATGACTACAACTGCAGACTACTTACCACTGCGTCTTGCGCTCAATAAGCCAGATAGTTTACATGTTAGATAGTTTACACTCGGTACATTTAAAAAGACAACATGTTCGACTCTCGAATATTTTTAGTCTGCTGTATGCTATATATGTCGTATACTATAGTATCACTAAAAGCACTATATTTATAGTCCAACGCCTGTTTTACCTGTCAGTGTTTATATTATTGTATTGGATTGAACCACAACAAGGCAATCGAGTCCGGACTGTACTTACCAGCTAGTAATCCCATATCTATTAAGGGACTTATATTCGAAGTATATGCGACATATATGTTACATATAAGCTGCATATAATAAATACTGATAAAGGTGATCCTTTGGGAGCAACAAACACAATTAAGAGAATAAAGCAGCAGACTAGGTTTTATTGAGTCTGTTCATGAGAAGTAATGAAAGAAGCAACACCTCTCACACCCCGTAGCACCGGCTTAAGCGGTATTCTACTTCAAAGCCACCTATATTTGGCTCGTTGGTCCCAAAGGACCAGTAAAAATAAATGTAAAAGTTGCATATACGTCACGTATATGTTTGTATATGTAGATTCGATAAAGGCAAGGCTAGGATGTTGACTGGAATCACCTATGTAATTCTTTTATTTTGAAGTACAAATTAAAAAACTGTTTTTAAGTAGACATTGTTGTAATATCATTTATCATATATATACGCAATATGCACACAATTACCCTACAATAAGCTCTCGAGAATTGAGCCGTATCATAAATGCGGTCCAATACGCCAAATTTAGGTCATATGACCGGGCCGAAAATGCATATCCATATTGGCCCGTTCACATGACCGTTATTGGCCCGGTCACCTGACGATTTGTTTTTGTTTTACCCTTTTTTTTAAACCATAACTTTGACGTTAAACCATTCAATAACATGACGTAACCGAAGTGACGTCAACTTACGTAACTGACGTCATTTAAAAAAGCGTTAAAATGGAAGCTGGCGAGAGGACGTTAGCGTCAGTGGCTAACAGCTTATTTTACTTATTGTACTTAGATGTTCAAATTATTGAGGGAAGGCATCATGAAGTAAATGAAACTGACATAGTATTTTTGTCAACAAAACTTAGATCTACAGAAAAACAGACTAAATCTGGCTTTACATTTTTTCACGGAGTGGTTTCGCTCGACCGGTGAGACCAGAGTAACTGAAGAAATTGGCTTCAAGGAGTTGGACGCTCTATATTGGAAGTGTTATTCTGAATAGAATCTATAGTCCGACAAAACTGAATACTAGCCAGACTCGATCAAATCAGTCCAGGCCATCATCAGCTCGTACTTAATCGAGAAGCGGTACGTTTCAGCATTCAAGGGACGAAAGCCAAAAGAAATGTTCTGACACAGCCAGAAAGGGAAATAAAGAAATCGAAATAGGAATGTAATGGAATTGAAAAAGAAAAAGAGAGAGAATAAACTACAAACAGTAAATTTAAGTTAAAACTCTCCTGTTGTTTTCATTCATTCAATTTTGTTGTTTTTATTTTATAAATTAATTCGGTACAGTAAATCTAACAGTTTAATTTCCTTTGATTTTTTTGTATAAAATCTCAATGAAAATGCGTATATATATGATAAACAGATTAAAACATGGGTGATGCGTTATTGTCCGTCATATCGGCCCTCGACCAATATCGGCCCTCAGGCTAAAGCCGTGGGGCCGATATTGGGGTCTCGGGCCGATATGACGGACAATAAAGCACCACCCATGAATTAATCTCTAAATATCATATATCGTAAATGTTTTTCTTATTGATAAAGAAGTATGAAAGAAGAAATTTGGAAATCCAATTGAATGTATAATTTGTTTTATTCGAGACGCCATTATGAAAAAGAAGAATAGCAATAATTATATCTGTTTTCTTCAACTCGTGGTATTAAATTGTCAAAAACATCTCTATTTCCCTAGCGAAATGGTGTTGTAAAACATGTAGAACAACGACGCATATTAAACTCACAGCAATAATGATAATGACTTTGTGCTACTATATAATCACACGTGGGAATATGTGCTACTATATAATCACACGTGGGAATATGTGCATTAGTACAAAACGTGTCTTTCTATCTGTTAATTATTTGTTCAACACTCAGTCGATGTTGATTGGTAAGCGATACGGCGACACTGAACTCTGTAAATTAAACATAACTGATTGATAAACTGATGCCATTACCATCTGCTTCTAAAATGCCACGTGCATTATCTGATAACGCTCTGATCAGCGTTGTTTTTGTAACAAACGCTTGGCTTTAGCTAAAGTGCTTGTTTTTTTGCTATTAATGTCATAATGTTTAAACATAGTGGAACCACAGGAAAATACTTGATTTTTTTTCCACAAGATGTGATAAATTGTCTATTTTGATTTACAATGTAACAAAGGATGAAATTTAAATATAGTGAAAGTCAACACAGGTAAAATATACGACTTTTTCAGTCATATAAACGATTGTTGAATTGGGGATGTTTTTTTATTTTTAGATTTTGTGAAGAATTCCACAACAAAAATGTCCCATTTTGAAACCCGTTTTCTGCAGCATGATTAGTAGTTATTTTGTAACGGCTAACAATTATATACTGAGTAAAATAAATTTAGCACGTACATTTTTATAGACGAGATGCAAAGCAGTATATGTAAGGGTTCAAGGATAAAGTGACACATATATGGCCAACAATAATGCTATAAAGGCATTTTAAAGCAAAGTCGGTGATAATAATCAAGCAAATACGACAGAATGGGCAATTGTTGTAAATGCCAAAAATTAATGTGTTCAAAGCCATATGTTTGTATAATGAAATAAATTGTTTTAAGTATATGGAAATTAATTCTGATACTTCGCTTAGAAAACAATAAAATAACACAATATTTTGAATATCAAATCCTTACTTAGCAAGTTTAATATCTTCAAACAATTATATCAATGTTTATATGTTTAATATATGTCCCTAAAAAATCGTGCTATATTTTTCAGTATATATCAACAAGTTCATGTCATTTACCATTGTGTATATGCTAAAAGTAAGAATATGGCATAACATATGGGCTTACACACGGTATACAAGTATACATACTATGTTTTTGAGGTTTTAGAACGTTGGAAGCATATACTGAGGTATTCAAATAAAACGGTTATATTCTGTAATATTTCATAAAAGTGTCATGCTTAAAAATGCTGCGCCGATATTTCAGAAAAGTACATTTTTTAACGATATATATGGGACAAAAAACATGTTTTACAAATACAATAAAATCTAAAACATGATATTTTTAAAAACATGGCCTAAAACGCCGCTGTGTGTCAACGTGTATAACCTGAAAAGCGTATTATATTAGAAAGCTTTCAAAAACAAATTAAAAAGCAAAAACGTATCAACTGTGTTTGTGACAATTATATCAGCGTGACATCTAAATTTACCGCCGTTATTTAAATACTCAAATTATTTCAACATCTTTTCAACCACCGCTGAAGAGATTTGGACAGTCACTTTTATAACAAGTATTTGTTATTCCTATGTATATACAAACACGGGGACCACGTCTATGTTTCAATCATATCAAAACGTTTTTTACTAACGGCAGTTTAAACAATTGCACTATGTGGTCTTGCCAAGAAGTTTGTGAAGCACTCCTCTTCCTATTTGATAATATTTTTGTGAGGCATGGAACGACTGTTTATAGACAAATTGTTGATATCCCTATGGGTACGAACTGTGCACCCCCTGTCGCAGATTTGTTTTTATATTGCTATGAGAGATATTTCATGTTGTCTATCACCAGATACCCAGGCATATGTTATTGAAGCCTTTAATGACACCTCTCGGTATCTGGATGACATATTAAACATTGACAACCCTTTCATTTCTACTGTGGTTAATAATATATACCCTAAAGAACTTCAAATTAACAAAGCTAATATTTCTGATATTAACGTTTCTTTTCCCGATTTACATGTCCATTGAAAATGGTGAAATAATTAGCAAAATATATGACAAGAGAGATGATTTTAATTTTGATATTGTTAATTATACTCATTTAGATGGGGAGGTTTTCGAGCAACTTCATATGCTGTCTATGTGTATCAACATTCGTTTGTCTAGAGCTTGGACTCGAGTTGAGGACTTTAATATTCGAAATCTGTGTATAACTTAAACGCTACTCCGCCAGTGCTACCGTTACCATAAACTTCGTAAAACATTTACACAATTTTATTATCGTAACCCTGATCTTCTTTCAAAATATAAAAGTCATTTAACATCTCTTCTGCGACAAGGACTATCACAACCTGACTTCTATCGTGATTTACAAACTTCGTAAGATTCTTGGTCACGATCACTTTCATACTATCTTTGTTAGACTTGTTAAACGGTTTATCAAAAGAGGTTATGACCCTATCATTTTGCAACGCACTGCATGCTTGTGTGGTGGACTCATTTACAGTTCGCTACTATGCTTTCCTCTTTAATTGTGCGATGACCGGACAGGCTGTGGACCCTATGATGACGTCTTCCTATTTAAAGCCTAAAAGGACGGCGACGTTTGATGTTTGTCTGCAATTTTGTCTTGTCGTGCCTTCATTGGTTTGTTCTCTTTTTGCTCTGTCTTCTGCCAAGTCATTGAGTACCTTCTTTGTGACTTTCTAGGCTATTGTTCTTTTTGTATTAATATATATACACGAGCATCTTTGTGTTTTACTTATATTGCCTATTAATGCTGCCTTGTTGGATAGAGAATAGTTCATGGCGGGGATTTCTTTATTTACACTGTCCCGTTTTATTGGGATGACAGTAAGGTAAGTGTGAGGTTTGCTGCACCCTAGAACCTGGTTTAAACCCCAGCGTCCTTTATTGCCACCGACCGTTCCAAGGCGGTAGTCCTATTGTCAACCCTTTTGTGTTTGTGATGTCTTAGTTGGCCTTTTATTCATCTTTAAAGTTGTTCTTTGTTTCTGTGTGTGTGTTTGTGGTTGACTGTCGTAGTCCTTGAATGCTACTTTTCATGTTCGATTTTACATCAATATTTACATTTGAATAAACTTAAAAAGAAGGCCTCTTCATCAAGACGAAAACTATACACCCTTGCCTAAGTCTATCTTGATATGAAAATAGATATAAAAGTTGAACAGGAAATGTGTGTAAACACATTTAGGCTGAGATTTGTGTTTAATAAGTAGAATTCACGGAACACAGTCAACCTAAACTACATATACACAACAGACAGGCGTTGACAATATGTTTTTATTGAGGCGGTGCATAGAGTGACAGACTGAGTGTTATGTCTGACATTATCTACACACCCATCCATATAAGCAGCTATTTTCAAATATGTCGACCGGATCAGAAATGGCGTGACCTATTGGGACAGGGATCAATATAACGATATAAAAATACTTCCCTCAAGTAACATTGACCATATGAAGACAGTTGTTCTTTAGAATAATATTATATACGCAATTAAGTGAGCGCGTCATATCCAGTTGGTATATTTTGCCTTAAACAATCATCTGTGGTCTAAAATAAAACATGTCTGCCAAACAAGCATACTACAGAACTTGATTGGTCACTTTGAATAGTAGCAAATAGACGAAAGAATATAATTAACTACATGAAGCATGTTAAGGGCATGAAACGTATTTTATGATTAAATTATCAAGAGTTGTTAAAATTACGAATAGTTAATATTCTATATATGCAGATAAACAGCAAAATTATTGTATATTTTCAGTTCTAGCAGCAGTTTTCTGTTTGTGTACCCTGTGAAAGATAGGTAACATCTAAGATGTACCTTATACGCCCCATTATATTCACAGAGCTTCTTGGGGTGATTAACTGTCATACGATTGACGATGTTGATCGCCTACTTAAGCACCTTTTCAACGAAACGAGGTACAACAAACACATAAGGCCAACTTTCAACCAGAGTCGACCCACGCAGGTAAGAAATGATAAAACAAACCCGACTTTGCAAGATTCGAAATACAGATCTATGATCTTGACTATTTTTATTTTGAACATATATGCAGACAATTGTATTTGTGTCAGGTGAGTCATAGTGACATTAGTTACTCAGTATTGGACGGTAATAACGCAAATAGTACATAATTAAGACAACTTGTATATACGTGAATTACTATGCTTGAGTACTTTACATTTACAATGTTTTATATAACAAAATTTTTTCATGTAAACTAAATGTGTATATTAATGAAATTAACAACTGCTTTGAAGTTCAGTTTAAACAGAAATCTTTTAAGCATACTTCCAGGTTTAAGCATTTTGATGTTATAAAACTATTAATATACTAAAATATATTAACAGATTCGAGTCTCGAAGCTTCTCAAATATTTTCAATTTAATGCTTATGCCGTTGGCCATGGAATGGTACGAAAATACCATATGGAAGGTTCCATGTTCATCGGCATATGCATACCATCTTTGGGTGGTTCACATTTACGCATTATTGACATTTTAAATACTGAGTTCAACCCGGGGCTAGAGAGCGTGAACGGTAGCAAGCGTTTACCACTACCGTTCATGAACAGTCTCAATCAAACCTAGACGGTAATACAAATATATTTTGTATGAGAAACAGAAGAAGAAAAAGAAATTTTATTGACTTAAACTATTAAATAGTTTTTCATCATATAAATACACATTTACAAATATAATCTAAACACATTGACAAGATTAGTACAATTTCACCTATTTATAAAATATTGCCTGAAACAAAACAGATATTAAACACGAATGAAAACAATCACAAAAAAAAGACAGAAAAACAAAAACAAAAAAAACAACATATATATATTTACAATACGACTTTATATCGTGAGTATGAACGAGATTATAAGTTATTTATCATGGTACGTCCTAAAGAGAATGCTTCTGAAATGTATTTGCTAAAATTAATAACTTCATTTTTGTTAGACGGCTGAAGGAGAGCAATACATTTAACATGCTTGGCATTTGTATGTAATATCGTTTGATATATTTACTTCTGATTGTATTATAAGCAGGGCATAGTAAGGTAAAATGGAACTCGTGTTCTATATCGTTAGTGTTACATATTTGACAAATCCTTTCATTCCTTTCTAATCTTTCGCGAGAATACCTCCCTGCTTCGATCCTTAAACTATGAGCGGACAAAAGTAATCTGGTTAAAACAGTGCGATCGCGCCTTGTATGCAATAAATCTAAATAAGCATCATATTCAAAACGATGCTTTACAGATTTGTACAGCGTCAATACTCTATTAGTTTCCAGGTCGGATGACAACTTTTGAATATAATATATATCAATCGTTGCTTGAATATCTTTATAAAGTGTATGGGATTTAATGAGGTGGGGGTCAAGCCATGCGTACATAAACCACTAGTATTCGGTAATGACTTGATTTTTGAAACCAAATTATTTAATCCCCGTTCATAATCGTTTTTTGCGCTTTCATATACATGCTTTATAATT
Source organism: Cyrtodaria siliqua (assembly GCA_037043455.1). Classification (NCBI taxonomy): domain Eukaryota; kingdom Metazoa; phylum Mollusca; class Bivalvia; order Adapedonta; family Hiatellidae; genus Cyrtodaria; species Cyrtodaria siliqua. The sequence continues at coordinate 64,986 of JAWPHD010001636.1, forward strand.
ACGTTATCCGTTGTGACCTCTCTTAGCCAGTATTTAATGATATTAACATGTATATTTATATATTACAGATAACGGCCTAATTCCCCATACACACCCGCATTACTTGTCGATAATTCCACACCGAGTATTTGTTTACAATATTTTAAATGTATCCTTTCAATTTGCCGTAATTAAGAATAGACCCTACAAAGGCATCAAACAATTATAAAGCTGTTTTCGAGTGTAACTCGTATTTCTTAATATTTATGAATAAAAGGTTCATAGCTTTAAGCGCTTTACCGCTTGTTGGTTAAGGGTAAATGACCCTGTATAGCTAAACACGACTCCTAAGTAGTTAAAATCATCGACCACTTCGAGCATGGTACCATTATAAGACCAATTTTCGATAACTCTGATTATTGCTCTTTTTCGAAAAACCACCACTTTAAACTTATCAGTGTTTACCTCTAGACCCCATGTTTCACAATAGTTATATAAGTTATTTAAACTACTTTGAAGATCTTCTATACTCGTACCCATGGTACCTAAAAGAACCATGGCTTCGGCAAAAAGCAAAATAATAAGACATAATATCATTAACAGGGTGTCCGCTTTCAATACAATTATACAAATACAGCTCTAGGTCTTCAAGGAAAAATGCGAACATTATCGACGAGATTATCTCCCCTTGCCTAAGTCCAACTGTTATATTAAAAAAATCAGAAAATGAACCACAGTGTTTAACACAGCCTTTAACAATGTCATACATGGCTCGAATAATTCTAAGCTTTTGCCATTAATACCTAATTTATATAATTTCAACCTAAGTGCATTTCTGTTAATCGAATCGAACGCCTTTTTAAGGTCTATGATTGCACAATAAAGCCTACCTTTACCATTTAATATTTTTTCAATGATATTTTGGAGTATTAACGCAGCATATGTCGTAGATTTACCTTTTCTGAATCCAAACTAGGCATCAGATATTTTATTATTATTGTCCGACCATTTATCAATTCGTTTATTCAACACGCGTGATAACAGCTTTCCCATGCTACTGGCCAGGGTTATACCTCTGTTATTATTCGCATTATATTTTTATCTCCCTTTTTGAGTAAATCTACTATAAAACCTTTTGTCCACTCTTCTGGGAAAAATCCAGAATCAAAAATTGCGTCAGTTATATGCCCCGACTGTATATCACAGGTATATATAAAATATTCGTTCAATATATTGTTGCCGGCGCAGGCTTTACTCTTATATATGTATCGAGTTCGGCGATTTCCAAATTTCGAATTTCATACTCTTTTTACGATTACATCAAAATCACTGGAAAATAACTGTTTTCACGCAAAGAAAAATAGTTGTGTTCGACAAAATTTTATTTATTTTGTGTTAACATTATGAATTCTTAAATCTGCATTTTCCCTCAGTTATTTTATTTTATTTTATTTAAACTTAATTGCCACATTTGTACAAGTACAATGCAATTGCAACAAGTGAAACCCATATTAAGGTCCTTCCCTATTTTCAGACGTGGAAGAGTAATATATTATTTTATATTATATTTACATCCATAATAGAGAATATCTTACATACACCAGTACAGTTTTCGCAAAGGTCCACGAAGGATACACAGCTGATAAAGAAATTCATAAAGTTCAACTGAGAAAACAACAACATATTACCATGCTATGAATAAATTTGACTAGTTTTCGGATTTACACCTTATTAAAATGGTACTAAACAGACACATATTTTACTCGCTTAACGCATGATCCCATTTTACAAAGCAAAGTCAAATAATTTTATTTCTAACTTAGCAAAAAGAAATTGTACAATTTGAAAAAAGAGGTTTGCTGTATAATTCCAAATTTACAAATAATTGAATAAACAAAAACAGAATTAAAACCTCATATCCAAATTAGGAAAGAGGATTTTAAACGTTGAAGAAAATCGCATCTGTGCCCTTCTACCCATGCTAGAAACACAAAAACATATTAAAGTCATTATCGATCAAATATCGAAATATTTTCAAACGTCTTTCATTAAAGTACTATCCCGCGAACAACAGCCACATTTTGCAACATATCTACACCGTTTTAAAACTACTAACGACTAGTTATATATATAACTTACATATTTTGAGAATCTTTACTCTGTAGACACAATACAAACGCCTTTAACCAGCCAAGCCAAACCCCAAAACTGGAGCGTCGAATTAAAGAAACTAACCCGCCAATTAACGGCAAAATTATACTTCAAAACCGTGTATGAAAATAAGTATAAAAGTCAACAGAAAATGCAGCTTTCACAGAACACAGTAAACCCAAACTCACGCAAAACTATAAACATGAACGGAATGTTAATAAGGAATAAAGGCATATGACATTCCAAACACAAAAAGGGTTGACAATAGGGCTACCGCCTTGGAACAGTCAACGGTAAAAAAGGCCGCTGGCGGTTTAAACCAGGTTTTAGGGTGCGCCAAACCTCACACTTACCCTACTGTCATCCCAATAAAACGAGACAGTGTACATAAATAAATTCCCGCCATGAACTATTCTCTAACTAACAAGACATCATTAATAGGCAATAGAAGTAAAACATAAAGATATAAATGCAAAAAAAGCAATAGCCTAGAAAGCCACAAAGAAGGTACTCAATAACTTGGCAGAAGCCAGAACAACAAGAGAATACATCATCGAGGGCAAGACAAGACAAGATTGCAGGCAAGCATCAAACTTCACCGTCCTTTTGGGATTTAGGTAGACGTCATCTTAGCGTCCACAGCCTGTCCGGTCATCGCACAATTAAGGAGGAAAACATAGTGGCGAATTGTAAATGAGTACACCACCAAGCATGCAGTGCGTTGCAAAATGATATGGTCATAACCTCTTTTGATAAACCTTTTAACAAGTTTAAAAAAGATAGTATGAAAGTGATCATGACCAAGGATCTTACGAAGTTTGTAAATCACGTCACCATAGAAGTCAGGTTGTGATAGTCCTTGTCGCAGAAGAGTTCTTAAATTACTTTTTTATTTGGAAAGAAGTTCAGTGTTACGATAAAATAATTTTGCAAAAGTTGTACGTAGTTTATGGTAACGGTTGCCCTGATGGAGAAGCTTTTTAGTTATACAAAGATTACGAATATTAAAGTCCTCAACTCGAGTAGAAAACTCTATCTAGGTGTTCAGGTCATATAATAATATATATTTGCCGATTAAAAATAAGTTTTATTTTACGGGTTCTATAAAGTTGTAAAAATACCCGTATTTAAACAATATTTTATTCAAGTAATGAATGAGATTGGACAACAGGAAATGCCTATGTTAGATCTCTCCCGTATCAAGGTACATATAAACAATGCACTTATAATAATTATATATAAAAATACCCGTGATGCGTAAAATGAATCATGAGTTGATAATTGTTAATTCGACGCACCACCTGGCTGGCTGGTTAAAGCTGGTTATACTGTATATGTAGAGTTTGGATTCTCAAAATATGTAAAAGTAAATATAAAAATCGAACAGGAAAAGTAGCATTCAAGGACGACAATCAACCACAAACACAAACACACACAGAAACAAAGAACAACGATATATAAAGATGAATAAAGGGCAAGATAAGACATCACAAACATACAAGGGTTGACAATAGGGCTACCGCCTTGGAACGGTCAGTGGCAAAAGAGACCGCTGGGGTTTAAACCAGGTTACCCCAGTCATCCCAATAAACGGAACAGTGTAAATAAAGATATCCCCGCCAGGTTATAATCTCTAACAAACAAGGCACTATAAGTAGAACACATAAATGATCATGTATATATAATATAAAGTTATATAATTATGTACCTCGTCGTCAGTAGGTTTAGAAACGGTGTACATCATGATGAAAAATTTGGCTGTTGTTGGCGGGATAGATACTTTAAAAGTTACCAACTCATAATTCATTTCACGCATAATATTATTCAATCACGGACATTTTAAGAATTCGTAAATAAAACTTTACTTGTATTCAGCACATATACATTATTATATCACCTGTACAACTGGACAGAGTTTTGTTAAACGGTCTTGTAGAGTAATTTTGCACTTATTTGACGGGTTAGTTTCTTTAGGTAAACCGTTTTGTGATGTTGGGGTGTCCATATGTATAAAAATAAGTAGTAAATGCTTCATACCATGTTCTTTGAAGAACTATTACAATAGTTCTCTTTTTTCCGCTCTGTTTATCAGAACAATATGCAATAGTTTGCAAATCGACTGTCCTCCTTGAATGCAACATTCCATGTCCGATCTTTTTATATTTCTTTTTATATTAATTATTTGTGTGTTTACATCTTTCTTTGTTTCTCATTAGTGTATTCTTCAAAGCATTAATTTTATTAAATTGACTACAAGCAATGTTTTTGAAAAAGTATATAGATTATCTTAAATAAGTATACATCTAACTGCTTTAATAATATACGATTATATCAACGCTTTCAAAATAAGTATATTAACGTTTATCCGCCTTTACCTCAGTTACCATATCTTCTCCTAAACCGACGAGCGGAATTCAACAACATTTACTATGACTTCCCCATATGATATGGAGAGCAAGAGCAACATTAGTTATGGCTCCGCCATCCGGGACCTCAGTGCGTGGGTGGGGAGGTAAATGGTCATATATGAAAAGAAAATCAATGACGCTCATTGTTTCCATATGTTTGCACAAAACTTAATTATATAATTGCCGATGAAAGATAAATACCATATCAAACGAGTTTATTGTTTCCACCTTGGACATCTGCCCAGGGGGTTGGTTGGGAGTGGGGGAGAAAAGTATTTTGGGATTATTTGTTTTAAATTATTTCTCAAATGAACCGTTCTAATGATGGGATTAAACTGTGTTTTCTCCTATGTCGTTCGTGATGCCCGTAGAATGAGCGTTAAAAGGTAAAAAATACAAACATTTCAACTGCAGCGTCTATCTTTTTAAAAATTAGCATATACTCTTCTATTTATAAAACACACACGATTTTTACTATTATTTCAACATCAGAGGTGTGCCCAGGAGGACGGTGGGTAAAGCGGGTGGCGAAAGATGTAGCTGGTTGATGTCATTTGGGTCAATTTATTTTCTCAAATTAATGTTATTAAAATGATGATTTACACGGTTTAAAAATGTGCTGTCCCAGGGCTACATGTGGATTGAGATTGGTTCATCATTTTAATTATATGAAATCCTTCAATATACTTCATTAATGTACAGCGTCATACATACAGAATAACATACATACATGTTTTACTATTTTTGTTCTGAGTACCAACATACAATCAACACAAGCTACCCTTAGATTTGGATACAGGATGAAAGTGAGTGAACACACATGAGTGTACAATATTGGACTGTGGGACTAACGCGTGAGGATTTGTGACGGCGCGCCGTCGAACTGGCTCCACTTAGTATTAACTATAAAATTATTTTAGAAGAACACACACTCACTAGGGCTCCCACTCATAACACTATCGAATAAAATGAGCATGTTCTCCTTACGCCAGCCATAATGATAACAATTAAGGTCGCTAAATGATATTAGTGAAAAGTCGGATCAACATAACTGCTATCTACCGCCTAGGTGAGATAAGGTCCAGAAATGTTCTCTCTCAAATGTTTATCAAATTATATTATAATTTCAAGAATGGAATACATTTTGCTCATTTTCGAGTAGGGGTATATGCTATATTTTTGTTAAACCACTAGGTCAAAATATGACCAAATCTAAACGTACGTATTTGTCTTACTCTATACTTTTAGGTAACATGTAATATAATTTCTTCGTTCATCATGTTCATGTTAAACTAGAACATAATTATGTGTGTATTGGTGAAGAAATTTGTATTTTAAAAATGAACTGATAAACTCTCTAGTGGATTTTCTTTTTATATTAATTATAAAATCTATTTTTATTTTAATCATACTTCTTTTCTTATTTTCAGGTTAACATTTCGCAACAAATATCATCAATCGAAGAAATTAATATTGTAAATGGATATATAGTTACAATGAGTATATTGAAAGTTACGTGGTATGACGACTTTTTAGTGTGGAATGTTTCTGAATTTGGGGGTTTAACACAAATGACTCTACCCCGTGAACTTTACTGGAAACCTGAGTTAATGGTATCAAGCGGCTCAACTAATGATGATGCCACTATCCGTAGTGTGTTTTCACCCGCATTTCTTACCAAGAGTGGGTTAGTTAAAATAAAATGTTTCCTGCCGGTTATTTTAAAACAAAATGTGAAGTAGACATGTCTTTTTTTCCATTTGATTCCGTAGTGTGTTTCTTCAAAATAGTATGTTCTAACTATGAATCGGAGGATGTTGTGTTTCAGTCACCAAATACTGTCATAGATATGTCCAACTTCAAAGTCAATTACGAATGGAACGTCAAAAAGACTGACTCGATCTCGACAACGTTTACCGACGCAACAACGTCATTTACGTTATCCATCGTTTCAAACAGCTTAACGTTATCTCGTAGACCTACGTTTGAATTGCTACATACCGGTTTGCCACTTTTATTACTGATAATACTTAGTCACCTAACATGCTTAGTACCAGTGGACTCAGGAGAAAGGTTGTCCTTTTCAATAACTGTTTTCTTGTCATTTCTTTTTATTGCTTCTTTATCTTTGGAAGTATTACCTAGAAATGCAATTACGATTACGCTGGGTTCATACGCGATGATGTTTGGTAGTATTGTAACAACATTGAGTGTGTTGTGGAGCGTTGTCATGGTTCGGCTAAAATAATAATAATAATAATAATAAATTCTTTATTTAAAGAAGGTTAACACATTATGACATACTATAAGGTATACACATCATATTTTCAATGCGGCCTTCTGTACATGAATTTAACAAACATTTAGTGCTTTTAACAAATACACTAACAATAAAAACATTCAATCTTCGACAAACACTCAGTTATATTTGAATATAGAAGAAATCTAAGAAGTCTTACATAATGTACATATATATCCAAGCAAAAAATTAAAAAAAAAAAAAAAAAAAAAAATAAAAAAAATATCATTCATGTTAATGTGCATTTTGCAATAAACATTTTATAATTATATTTAAATGACTGGATAGTAGGAAGAGAACGTATGTCGACCGGTATATTGTTCCAAACGTGTCGACCAAAGTCGCTAAAGGTGTCTTTCATGTATTTAGTTAGCGGTTTTTGTGTAACAAGATCATTTCGTGTAGCTGATCTGAGATTATACCTATTATTACATGAGAATGTCAAAAGTTGTGATATGTAATTAGGAGCTAGGTTGTTTATTGATTTATATATCAACACACCAGTATGATAATGACATCTGTTATGAAAAGAAAGCCACTGAAGTTCAACGAACATATCCTTAGAATTAGTTCGAAAGGGTTTGTTTAATATTATTCTAGCTGCTCTTTTTTGAATTTTATGTATTTTATCTTCTATTTTTTTTGCTTTTACCCCATACAGTACAGCAATAATCAAATGTAGACATAATATAGGCATTATAAAACATAATTTTCATATCATATGTTAAATAGTAAGATATACGTTTCAATAAGGCAATTTTAGAATTGAGTTTGGAACACATTTTGGCTATTTGTACATTCCAAGACAAAGTTCTGTCAACATAAACTCTAAGGACCTTTTGAACTGCGACATTTTCTATACATAAACTATCAACAGTTAATTTCAATATATCCACATGTTTGAGCTTGTGATTAGTTCCTATGACCATGCATTTAGTTTTCGCTGGATGTAATGACATATTATTCAAAATACACCACTTATTTATAATATTCAAACGATCTTGAAGTCTATTCTGTACATCCAAAATATTATAATCAGATTCGTATACGTAGTATCATCTGCATAAATATCTGTATTTCCAGAGGTAGATGCGAATGCAATGTCATTTATGTACAATAGAAATAGCAATGGACCTAGTATTTATCCCTGAGGAACACCTGAAGTAACTTTAAGCATCTCGGATTTTAAAGTTTTAACCTTTATCAATTGTTTTCTTTTCGAAAGATATGAATCAAATAATTTAACGGTATTGTCTGAAAAATGGTAAAGTTTCAATTTGTGTATCAATATTCTATGGTCTACAAGATCGAATGCCTTTCTTAGATCAAGAAATACAGCTCCAATTAATTTACCTGAGTCTATATCTTTTAACCATGCTTCTATTAACCGTGTCAGAGCAGTATGACATGAATGATATTGTCTGAAACCTGACTGGGTCTCGTGAATAACATTATACGTCTTGAAATAGAATAGTATTTGAATGGCTATATGACGCTCAAATATTTTTGAAATTGTTGGTAAGATTGAAATTGGACGATAATTACATGGGTCGTCTTTATTTCCATTTTTGTGTATAGAATCACACAAGCCTCCTTAAAAGTATCAGGGAACACTCCCGTTTGTATGCTGTTATTTATGATTGAAGCTATGGAGGATGTTATGTAATCACCACAATATTTAAAATTCTAGGACCAACACCGTCTATACCTGTTGATTTGTTACTATCAAGTTTATCAATCAACTTTCTAACTTCAAAAGGTGTTATGAGTTTTATACTAAATGAAGCATATTTCAATTTAATATCAAGTTGTTGCCGTAATTCAGAGAAATCTCCTTTTACAAAACTCGTCTTTTTAACAATGTTTGAATATTTATAAAATGCTCATTTTAATGCATTAATAATATTTAATTGTCCTGATATGATATGATCATTTTTGATTAGCCTATCAGGAATTGAATGCCTCCATTGTTTTCTTTTCCGTTTTGGAAATGCTTTTTAAGTTTTTCCACATATTATTTTGGGCTTTTATTTTCTTTAATAGCGTTGTTATAAAAGTTTTCTTATTTTTCTTTATCATGGATGACATTTTATTGCGTAATAATTTATATTGTTCAAACTGTTTTCTTTATGTAGCTTATCTCTCTGATAAATAGCGTTCTTAATCTCATCAGTAAACCACCCAGGCTGGGTTTCATGTTTTATTCTCTTTTCTCGAATAGGTGCATGCTTTTCTAGAATAGTATTTAATATTGTATAGAATACATTTAATGACTCATTTGGATCAACAAAAATTCAACTATTTCGAATGGTGATTTTGCTAAATCATTACAGAATGTATGTTCATCGAATTTTTTAAAAGATCTGTATTTGATTGTCTCATGGGTAACTCGCCCTGACTAAACATTATGTGTCGATCGTGAAAAGCATACTGGATAGTGATCACTTATACTGTAAACAGGTACTTTAATTTCACATATTAGATTGGATCTTGTAGTATATATATGGTCGATTGTTGTAGAACTGTTTTTACTTATTCTGGTAGGCGTATTTACCATTTGATTAAGACCAAATTTTAAAATAGTATTGGCCCATCGTTGATTACTATACTTTTCAGAATCCGTTTCTGTTAAATAGTTGATATTGAAATCTCCTAATATATGAATTTCTAAATTCAAATGATCCAACTTGTCAAGCTGAGTTTCAAATAATTCAATCCATTATACTTTCGAATCAGGTGCTCGATAAACAAAATTTAATAGGAAAGCTGTACAATTAGGATACTTTATCTCTATCCATACAGACTCAATATCATCATGCTCAAGGTCGTCACGGTGTGTATACGGAACTTTATTAGCGATATATACTAGGATACCACCACCCTGTTTACCTTTCCTGTCTTTTCTTTCAAATGTAAAGTTGTTGATATATATATCATTATTATCGGTATTTGCAGTAAGAAAAGTTTCACAGAGCCCTAATATATCTGTCGAGTTTGGTTGGGCTAAGTGGTATTTTATTTCATCAATCTTTGGCATTATATGATGTACGTTAAGATTAGCAATATGTAATCCTTTTTTGTTATAGCTGAACGAACTTTCGTTTGAATTGTTGTTCTTTAAATGTACATTATTTGTTTCAATGGTATTATCGTTATCTGTGATTACTATGTTTGTTATATTATCATTCGAAATAGCAACTTTAGTTGAGGAGTATCGGTATTTATACAATTTACGTTAGAGGTTGAATTATTATCAGTTTCCGACGTAGAATTTATATTATAATTATTTTTAATATGTACATGCATTTGGTGTATTCCTATTAATTTATCATCATTATTGATAACTATTTCTTTTTTATGAGAATCCTTTTGCAGCAATAAATTAGAAGCAAAATCACATGTAAGTTCATCACACTTGCTGCATATAGTTTGTAAATGTTCGTACATATTTTTATTCTCAAACTGTGATGAGTATTTGCCGTAATTGTCCTATTTCCTGTTTCTGTTTTTTGGCGAGTGTCCATTTCCTGTCACGTGCCATCTATTTCCGCTACCGTTTCTATTGAGACCACAGTCCTGGGTATTGTGATTATTTATGTCACAATTATCACAGTATCGCGAATAGCCGCGATTTGAAACTATGTGTCTGCTTCCGTTATCACCCGCGCGTGCACTCCATCCAAATATTGGTCGGTGGAAAGGTTGACTTCGACGTTGATGCTGACTAAACATGCCCACGGAAGGACTGCCGCCGGTACTATGTTCATTTGATTGATTTGCACGATTTGCAGTACAGTTGGTTTCAGTTGATGAGCGTTTCTTGACTACATTAATCAATTCATTGAAGGACATGAGTAATGTACTCGAACCACGACCGTTGAGATGGATTCCATCAGGTGAAAAGTAGTGTCTTGCCGGTTTCTTGTTCATATAGGTGAAGAATATATTACTTTGAACAAGGCAAGCACCGGTATCTAGGCAAATCTGTTTTAAAGCATCATTGTATGCTGCTACTTCTGCATCTTTCCTGGGACACAGGGTACTAAGGTACACCTTACACTCCCGCCGAACTAGTGCATTGACGACGTCTTTTATTTCCGCGCCTAACGTCACGGCCGTCTTCCCGCGTGCGACGTCATTTCCGCCAATATATATGACGACGTTGGCATATTGCGCCATATTTAATTGTCGAATCCGTAACGCCAAATCTTTGACAGTCGCCCCACCTGCAGCAATAATATCTGTTGTACTATTTAGGCCATTCCGTTGAATTCCTTTTAATATCGAGTCTCCTATAATCAAGGTTCGATTCTCGACGAGGGTTTTACAATTTGTTTCTTCATCCGCCCGTCTTATAGAATTTTCATTGAAGGATGTATCGCTACTATTTCGTGCATGCGAAACTGGTGTAATTGTATTCGGTGTACAGTTATCAAGTTTAACAACCGAACAGTGCAAAATCCCAAGGTTTCTGTCGCAAATGTATATTAATCATGTATTGTCTAAAAGACGTAAGCCTAAATCAGAAAAGTCTAAAACTAGAAAAGTAAAGGTTCTTTGTGTAGAGGAAAACTCACATTATCATGACGAGGGAAAGGAAACAGAAACAATCAACGCTGTCGAATCAGAGGAAGCTTTACAAGAACATATTGCAAAACGTGAAATGGTCAGACATATGTAAGATGCTGGACATAATGTATGTACGTGCATGTTTGCTATAAAGGTAGTACTTATTCTTGTTGTATTATGTTTATTGGCCTATTATAAAGTAATATAAGTTATTTGATATCAAAATGACACCTGTGTTGGCCAACTGATCGATCAATTACGGCATAAATTCGTCTGACAAGTGACATTTATAATACAACTTTAAACTTCTTGTAATTATGTCAACGTTAACAAGTATACCTAGACAGTTATTACGGTGGAGTATCATGTTTAAAAGGAGACAAAAAATATATAAATACAATGTCAAACATATTGGAATAATCCTTATTACGACACCTAGAAAGTGGAGCCCGAACATGTAAACTAAAGATTCTTCATGTTATAGACAACAGGAATTTACATGGAAAGTAAATTCTCCTAAAGTGACATGCGAAAATGAAACCTCCTACAGTGATTAGACAATGTAAATCACAACAGCATTTTGCCACAGACCGTTCCAATGCGGTAACTCTGTTGTTAACCATTTTAAGTTTGTGGTGTAGCAAACTTTGCTTATTTGCTTTCATAATATCTTTATTTAACTTGTTAACATGTTTATCAAAAGAGGTTATGACCTTATCATTTTTCAACGTACTGCATGTTTAGTGGTTGATCCATTTACAGTTCGCCACTATGTTTCCCTCATTGATTGTGCGATGACCGGACATATCGTGGACCCTATGATGATGTCTACCTAAATCCTTATAGGACGGTAGCGTTTGATGTTTGTCTTTAATCTTGTCTTGTCGTACCCTTAACGGCTTGTTCTCTTGTTGCCCTGGCTTCTGACAAGTCATTTAGTACTTACTTGTGCCTTTCTACACTTTTTTATATTATATATATACATGATATTTTATGTGTTTTATTTATATTTCCTATTGATGTTGCCTTGTTTGTTAGCAGTAGGAATGCAAGCCCTATGGCGTAGGAATATTTATCAAACAAGGTCACGTGATAAAATCGATAACAAAATGACATTATCGGGAAAATTGTCACTGGTCAGATTTCTTCACCTCTTATTTATAAACTGTGATTATAACAAAACACAATCACAGATCGTTGTTAAAGTAATAATATTCACAAACCACATTGGTCGAACATAATTGGTGTTCACTTCGTGTAATTCCCATTAATAGTTAAAGGTATTTTTCAAAGGGATGAATTTATGTTGTTTTAAGGTTTAAATTGCCAAAAATGCGCCTTTAAATCAAAATCGATTTATTTCGTCATTTTGGAAGCGATAATAAAAACAAATGCATGTACGCGTAGATAAATCTTTCCTCTGTCCATATGCAAATGTTTAATGAAATTGGAGACAAGTACTTTTTTTTCCCAAAATTAACTAACATGACCAACGGACGCAAAGACGGCATAATGCATATACATTTACAGACGCGACCGGGTACACAAGAAATGAAATTATTCCATTATTTCAATACATATATTTCAAATGTATGTATCCATGCATTCCAGATTAAATTTCTGATCTATACATGCTTTTGGTTTATGCCGGAGTGCTCAGAATAGGTTTTAACAAACCAAATTGTAACGGTACGTCGGGAAAGGAAATGAGGATAGTGAAAATATATGTTGCAGTGCTAATTTTCTGAATCAGAAAAAAATGAAGTTTTAGCAGCGAGAATGAATTTTTTTCCATGAAAGTGTTCATTGACATTTCTACTATTAAAACCCAAAATTAAAGTCAATCAGAAAAAAGTACTTTTTTTTCCCAAAATTAACAAAGTACACCGTGTTCGCTAAAATATGAACAATCGCCTTTCGAAGTTAATGTACACGCGGGATATAAAACCATGAAATTGCGAAATCCTTTTCAAGAGATATATTAATTTCAACATTGTTCTGTATTTAATAAATTATTAGAGTAGAATGTTCACAGTTTTTCTCAAGGACATCATTACGGTAGTATCCCCGCCCCTCATTCCACCCCCACCACCCTCCATACCGTATTGATTAAGTTGTATATAGCTGCGAATGTGCAGTTTTAATCAAATTCGATTTATTTCATCATTTTAGAAGCGAGAGAAAAAAACAAAAGTATGTACGCGTAAATACATCTTTCCTCTGTAGATATGTAAAATATAAAAAAAATCGGAGGCAAGTACTTTTTCCCCCCGAAAATTAACGAAGTACACCGTAATCGTTTAAATACGCCGAATCGAAGTTCCAAATCGATGTTCGCACGGAATAAAATTGTGGAATTATGAATTCATTTATAAAGATAAATCGATTTCAGCATTGTTCAGTAGTTGTTATATTATTGATGTAGTATGTTCACATTATTTATGAGAGCATCATTGCTGTAGTATCCCTCAAACCCCGTGGGCTTCCCCCCTCCAACCCGTACACACAATACGTTGTGTATTGCTGAGAATGCGCCTTTTATTCAAATCGATTTATTTCGTCATTTTAGAAGCGAGCAAAATCATATAGATACATCTCTCCTCTGTATATCACAGCACAGGTTGAAGGAACGTGTTGGGACTGAAAAAAAAATCTGAAAAAAAAAAAATCTTGATTTTATTTTTTTTGTTCTACATTTGTACACACACCTCAAAACATCAAATAAATGAAAAACTGTGTGTACAAATGTAGACCAAAAAAAAATCAGAATTTTTTTTTTCAGATTTTTTCTCAAAATCTTTTTTTTCAATTTTGTTTTTCAAATATTTTTTTTTCAGTCCCAACACGTTCCTTCAACCTGTGCTGTATATATGTAGAATTTCAATAAACGGAGACAAGTACTAATTAAGTAACAGGACCGTCCGACCCAAAGACGGCAACATTCATATTCATTAAGGAAAGACGACCGGCTACAGAAACAATTAAATAATTTCGTTATGTAAACACATATATTTAAAATGTATGTGTCCATGTATTTTACACTAAATTTTTGATCTATACATGCTTTGGGTTTATGTCAGAGTGGCCAATTTATTTTAACAAACAATGTTGCAACGGTATATCGGAAAATGAAATCATGACGGCGGCAACATACGTTGCAGAGTTAATTTTCGAAATCAGAAAAAGCGATAAACTAATATAAGTTTAACAGGCAGAAAAAAGTATATTCTTATAACTGTTCGTTTGAAACTGAGGGGGCGACTCGAGAAAGCAAGATTGGCATGTGTCCCATTAACCAAGTAAATAAATGACTGACGAGTAACAGACATGCTACTGTCAGTAACAAACATGATTATGTGTAGACTCGAAGATTTCATAACATAAACATGGACATGACATTGTGTCAGTGGAGCACTTGCCAGATTTGTGGTGTTGTGAAACACTGTACGCGTGAATCCAAAAAGTGCGGGTCTGTTATATTTATAGGGCATATATAGTTATATATATATATATTTATATATATTATTCTTTTATATTTATATGGTCCCAGAACGCAGTCATGTGCGGTGCGTTACGATCTGTAGTATTTGAAAACAGACATATTAAACATTTCCCTGAACATATATAACGATGATAAATACTATATTCATATAATTATTTTTTCTTGAAAAAAAATACATGTTTGTTTTCAGCAGTTGAAATCTACTATATTCTGCGAATATTGCTACTTTGAAAATTTGAATACGTCTGTTTTCATCAAATAGCATGTTTTGTTTGTTTTAATATATATATTTTTTAATTTATGATTTAAAAAAAAAATGGATGATCGGAATATGTCTTACACACTGTTGAATCCTGTAATTTAACAACAAGTGGTTGGTTCACAGGCGACAGTATCGGTGAACAAAACCACTTGTTTTACCGGATTCAACATCGTGCAAGAAAATATTCATATATTATACCATTAATATTATAATATGTGTGTTGTAACATATGCTTATCCTTGGATAGTGGATGTCTGCAGGGAACTTGACCTTTCACCTAAAAATCAAACGATCATCCTCTTTCCACTTTCCACCAATGAAGTTTCATGAAATTTGCTTTAGGTAAAAGGAAAAACTGTGTGGGCAATAATTTTCATTTTCCGGTCATGGTAACGGACCTTTCAACTACTGACTTCAAAATAAACAGGGATTATCATTTCACCAAAGGCAGTCAAAGTATGAAGTTTTATGAAATTAGCTTTTAGTTCATATGTATACTTTATTAAGCAAATAATTGAGCGAACATAAACTTCAGCATTGACTCTGGCCAGTGGTGTACATGGAGTCTTCTTCCACATTCCACATGACGTGCAGACTGAAAGAAAAGAAAGACATAGAATAAAAAGTTAATATAAGTCGAGCAGAGTATTCAATTTGAATCAGGTGTTGCGAGGGGGAGCTAGGGCATGTTTAGGGGAATGGGACAGTTTACAATTTAATTATTGTTTAACGCCTCATCAACAAATTGTTTAGGTTATTTCGAGCCGCCCCAAAGAGAGGAGGAAAGATACATAGGCATCCAAGAACCCTGCCCTACGCTTACTACCGATTAGATATCTATGGATCTTTAACGTGCTTGGAGGACAGACTCCGATACACAGGACCACATGGTTTACGTTCCCATCAGACGAACGAGGCTAGCAGGACACATCGAAGTAACCCAGTGGCGCCAGTAAGAATTGAATCCGTGTTCTCTGGATTCAAAGCCGATATGCTATAAACGTCCCTTGACCAAGACTGAGTAAATGGCACATCAAGTAAAGGGTCAATACATATTATATTGTATATGATTGAACTGACATGATTATAGAACCATTTTAATGTATTTTCCACTCAACAGTACAGCAAGAATCTAATATAAGGAAAGTTAAATCTGACAGAAGGTGCAATGCTCTATAAGCCATTTTTACTAGAAGGGGAATAAAATACAAGTCTTGCCAAAAATCTAAAATTGTTAAATTTTACACGTTTTGTTCATAGGATATTTTACTTTAATGACTTAGTAAGGTCATTTTACATGCGGAGAAAACATTAATATACAACTATTTATTTTCTCTCTCAAAACCTGGTGATGCCGCTAGTTTTAGAAATAAAACATGATTAAATAGGGCAGTTGAGAAGACACTTTTGTAGATGTGTGGTCTGTTTTGATGTGAAAATGTGTAAAACAGACACAAGATTGGAAATTTGCTCTGTGTCCCTTTAATAAATTGGGGACCCATCACATAGACCAATTAGTTGATGTTAAAGGGACACACGGCAATCTTGAAGTATTTATCAAGCTTTAACATTAGCATCTCCATTTGTTAACCTGGTAACATTTTAAGTTTAAACCTGCTTGCATTAAAAGTTAAATAAAAGTGTTTCATTTTGTCTTCGTTATTCTATCAAATACTTAACTATATTATAGGTGTACTATTATCAACAGTAAGTAATGTGTAAAACAATTTCTTCTGAAATATTCTAATAAATAATATTAATGATGCACAAATGCAAACTATGCAGAAAAATGAACCGAACTCCAGAAGTTTTAAACAAATAAAGACTGCCTAGTGTCCCTTTAACACAACTTATTTTCGCATGTATCCAGTACATGTAGTTTACACGAGCTCATATGACAATCACGCTGCATTATCACTGAAAACATGTTTTACTCTAACTTTGAACAGCACCGTGCAAGCATTAACACAAGCTCCATTTAAAGAACTACACAAGTGCAAACAATTTTTAAAAAGGCTCTTACCTCCATATGATCCAATGGCATTTAATACGGCTTGACATTCTGAAGTCGTCAGTATCAATTCACTTAGAGCTGCTCAAGGGCACGATTCACATTTGAGGCCTCTCTGAAAACAACATCAATCCAATGTCAATGATCAAACAGACATAGTTTATCCTTTGTTTTACATAATGTAACATATTTAAAAAAGAAAAGATAAAATAACTAAATTGAATAAAGCATGGATACTACTTGTGCTCAATAACACGGTTAATGTAATAAAAACATCTCTCATCATCCATTATACATGTAAAATATAATGTAGCCCAACTGGAGATCCATTAAAAACATTGTTCCACTTTCACAGCATATTTTCAGCCCACGGAATAGTCATTTCTTTTGAGACACACTGGAGGCAAGCGTAGTAGCTCCACCTCCTTAAAGGTTTTTAAGTGAAATGTACTTTCTCGAAATTGCGTTGTTTTTGAAAGTATGTAATAAATGTAAATAAATGTTAATTCAAAATCACTTCCATGCCTCAAAACTTTACTGTACATAAATATGAATCTGACCGATTTCAGTCAAATGTCTATGGCAGATTACATTGTTTCAATGGTAGTTGTATCGGGTTATGTATTCACGAATGTGCGAGAAAATGGGGATAACATAACGATATAGAGGCAACGCTAACAATTTACATTCAAGCATCTGAGGGGTGAGAGTGGAGGGGGTTTCTAGTTTTCTTACCCCCTCCTTGTTTTCGGTTTGCAAGCTCCATCTACCCCCTCACCCCCATCTACCGTACTTGGGTGGGGGTGGGGTGCGGGGGACATTGATAGCATTTCTACTAGCAATTGTTTTATTCCACGAAACGAAACGTTCTACAGTTTACAGTACATCCAGTTACTGGAAAGATCGGAGTACACGAAAAACACTTATAGTGATTATGAACTTTCTGTTATACAGTATACACCACTTTTTTAGGCACTGTATTTTGCCAGTGTCTAAATATGCACGATCTAAAAGTGGTGTGTACTGTTTTATTAACAAACACATTTTAATGACAAAACAAATACCTTGATCATGGACCTCCAGCAGCAGACAGTAATCCCAAATCCAACTTGCAACAACATGTCAATTTCACGTGTCAAGTTATGTCACGGTGACCTGTCAGACACCAACACAGCATCGTGTTGACACATAATGGGACGTTATTTCGTCCGGTAAGGTATTAGTTTTTACATAATCTACGGTATGAAACACTGTACGCGTGTTGTTAGACTCCATAGGTACCCGTAGTGCTCGCCGACGTAGCGCGCCCAATTTCGGGTGTAAAAAAATGGCGTCTGTTTTAATTGAAAATTCGTAAAATAGTCCGTAAAATACAAAGAAATAGTCCATGTTCGCGGAGTTAAAATGCGAACAGAACTGATATGTTATAGGTCCGTGGCGTTCCTACTGTAGAGTTTATAACCTGGCGGGGATATCTTTATTTACACTGTTCCGTTTATTGAGATGACCGTGGGTAAGAGTGCGGTTTGTTGCACCCTAGAACCTGGTTTAAACCCCCAGCGGATATTTTACCACTGACCGTTCCAAGGCGGTAGTCTTGTTGTCAACCCTTTTGTGCTTGTGATGTCTTATCTTGCCTTTTATTCATCTTTAAGTTTGTTCTTTGTTTCTGTGTGTGTTTGTGGCGGTTGACTGTCGTCCTTGAATGCTACTTTTCCTGCACGATTGTTATATCTACTTTTACCAACATTTATCCACCTATTAATAAAACTAAATACTAGACTAAGTATAGGGTATTTTTAAACATCTGAATACATGTTACACTACTATTTTATTTTATTAGATACTTTTTGAATTGAGCCAGCTAATGCCTAAAGCTCTTTGATACAAACAAGTGTTCTAAACAATAGTGCTTAACATATATATTATTAATATTCATGGTTTTCATTTCGGGTTGAAATATATTTAATATTTCGTCGGATTTTAAACCCAAGTCGTTTTTACTTTGAAACGTTTTCTTGATAGCATGGCAAGGATCGGTATATTTAGACATATGAAAACAACGCTGTGTTGATGTTGTCTAGTCGCATTGGCAGCTATGACGGAAACCATTTTTGAAGAGTAAATAATACCAGTCACTGTGTTAATACAATTAAGTTTATAACTGTTTGAGATATATATTAAACAATCATTTAACATAAATATAAAATGTTGATGCACTTTAACGCTGTACATAGTGAGTTCTGCTCAACCCGGGTCTTGAGGGCATGAACGGTAGCAAGCACTTTTCACTACCGTTCATGAACAGTCTCACCAAACCGAAACTGCAATATTTTTTGAATTTATCTTCTTCGGCGATTTCCAAATTTTCCTTTTATACTCTTTTTAACACTTATTGTAGAGTGACATTAAGGTATAGTTAGTAGAAGTAGTGCTATATTAGTATACTAGTTAAATACGTGGATAATCCGTTATGGAAACACATGGTATAATATGGTTTGTTTACCATTCCTACTGAATGAATACTCCCAGATGCAATGATGTTTTATATATTCAAATTTTAAAGACATCAAACAACGGCTATAATCATGTTTAAATGTAATTCCAATACTTGTAAGGTAAACGTGAATGTTGTAACAATGCCGCTTAGTGTGGTTCCGCTTGAGACTGTGTAATGTCTGGTCTATTGAAGAAAACATGATTAAATAATATTACTCGGATACACGATTCGTTTTAAGGGAGAATGTACATTGTATTATAGAGCAAAGCATCAAATCCTAGGCTGGTACTATTCGGAGTGACTTCACTGGAGCAAATAACGACAAGCAAGAGATATACCTGTCATTTTTGAGACACATTCTGGTTGTAGGGAATCTTGTTTTGCATATTTTGCACGAATTTGCGAAAATATATCTTCCAGCGTGAAGTAAAACTGGGATATTTTAAGATCACCGTGGATGAAGCACTTACATTGGATGGATAATTTGCTTGTTTAGATTTATTACTTTACTGACGAAACGTTTAAGAAGGTAGACGGATAATTGTAAATGAACGTGTTGTTTCTTTAGCGTTTCTTTTAGAAATAAATTAAGTTAGAGCATTAATGATCAATTAAACTCTATACTACCACCAACTATAGGTGTTGCGTTGTGTTTGTAATACCAGTTTGTGAGATGGATATTTTATAGAACGTTGCTCCAAATCTAGTTTTATATTTAAAATATCATTCCCTTTAAACCATTCTCTCCGCTGGAACGATCTTTTCTGGTCATCATATTTGTACTGAATTTATTATGAAGCCAACCAAGAATGAACATACCAGGCCCACTCTCCATTTACATTGAGATACATATAGAGAAGATGTCTAGGACATGGGCACTTTTGCTGCAAATTCTAAGCAGAACCTCCATTTTTTCCACAATTACACACATGTGATCATGATGAAAAACTTTAATGAACATGACAAACAATAACGACAACATCATGAATGTGAATGGGCGGGTCCTACCCCTCTACTTTTAGCTGGATTTGCAGGGCCATATTCTACACCCGCTATACCTATCATATTGGTAGCGTACATCTCCAGTTTTGAAGATTTTCTTGTTTTGCCAGACAGTACTATTACTAAACAAATATAGCTTATAAATTAAGTGTCGTCATGTTATATTTCTCAAAAAGTATGATCATTGTGTGACTTGAGTTTTAAAAATGATGAATCTCTTGTAAAATCAACCCAGACAGTTCTCTGACGTGGCTAATAAACACTCTTCTGCTTATTTTTTTCTTCTTCTTGCAAGTCATTTGGTACTAAATTGTTTTCAACTGTAAAAGTATTGACCCGCTACCTCGAAAAGTTAATTAGTAACCCCGGAGATAGCGTAAACAGGATACGCAGTAGAGCCTGTTACTGAGCAATACGCTTCTCGTAATTGATTGAATAAATATGTAGTTGCCCCAACTATATGTATTATGTGCTGCATTTCACCGAACAGACAGGCTACTGACTGGTAACATACAGGCTACAGACTGGTTACAGACAGGCTACAGACTGGTTACAGACTCGTAACAGACAGGCTACAGACTGGTTACAGACTCGTTAAATAGTAAATAGTAAAAATAATCGTTCAGATCTTCCAAATTAGTTATATTGTTAATGGTTAATGACATTAATGGTGCTGAATGTTCTGTCATCCTAATAATATTAACCATTGATTTCTATTTTTTCTTGTCTTTCTGCCATTAAATACCACGTCAAACGGTAACGTTTGATGTTTGTCACCAATAATGGTTTATTCCCTTGTTGTTCTGGCTTCTGCCATGGCTTAGCCCATTTCACAATAACGAGCTATCTCCGAGTAGCCAAATTGGTCGAATGATCAAACGCTGGTAAGAACATGAAATATTCATAACGGTGCCCAATGTGAATTAAAAACAGTACAAAAATGTTATTAAATGTCAGACTATAACTTGAACGCATGAGAGATATATGTTATTAAATGTGTTTGGTACTGTAGAACAACAAATATTAAAGCGTGTTTGTTGATACAGTCGGAAAATGGAATTGTCAGAAAACAATGAATATTCCTATCGTAACACCGGTTCCAACTTACTCGCACATGCTCCAATGTAAACAATTCAACATGCATTCGTGTAGCCTTAAAAGCCGATGTAGTTTCCAAGGAATGAGTCAAGTTGGTTTCTGTATAAAATATCACTAATGATTGCGGTGCTTTAGCGAATGAATACGCATACATTAACTCTATATATAAACAATGAAACTAGTTAATTTGTGAGTGTTGATACTTCTGTGACTACCAGAATCTGATTAATTCTTGAAGTCACGTGACTTTGGGCCATGTGACTTAAATTGCGAACATTGTACGGAGATTTCCGAAATACCGGTGAAATGGGCTATTGAGTACTTGCTCTGTGACTTTCTAGGCTTATATTTATACAATCATATATACATAATCATCTTTGTGTTATATTGCCTATTAATGTTGCATAGTTTGTTAAAGGATATAGCATGGCAGCGAGTTCTTTATTAAATTGTATGGTTTTAGTGGGATGACA
Source organism: Cyrtodaria siliqua (assembly GCA_037043455.1). Classification (NCBI taxonomy): domain Eukaryota; kingdom Metazoa; phylum Mollusca; class Bivalvia; order Adapedonta; family Hiatellidae; genus Cyrtodaria; species Cyrtodaria siliqua. The sequence continues at coordinate 87,240 of JAWPHD010001636.1, forward strand.
ATAGGGTAAGAGTGAAAATTGGTGCAAACTAGAACCTGGTTTAAAACCCCATTGGACATTTTGGCTACTGACCATTCCGGGGTGGTAGTTCTATTGTCAATCCTTTCATGTTTGCGGTCTCATATATCTTGCCTTTTATTTATCTTTTTGATTGTTTTTTGTTAACCTGCGTGTTTTTTTGGTTGACTGTGGTCTATGAATGCTGCATTTCCTGTTCGACTCTAAGGTCTACGTATATTAAACTTGTTAAACAGTTTTTTATATATATATAGACATAGCGTGGTGGGGATTTCTTGATCTACTCTGTCGCATTTTATTGGGTTGACAGAGTAGGGAAAGTGTAATATTTAGTGCACCGTAGAATCTTGTTTAATCTCCTGGCGGCATTTTATCACTGACCGTTAGAAAGCGGTAGCCCTGTTGTCATCCATTTTGTGTTTGTGATGTCATATACCTTTCGTTTTTATTTATCCTTGTTATTGATGTGTATTTTTTCTATGCGTGTTTTGGTTGACTGTGGTCCTTGAATAGTAAAAAACAGTGCTCGAGGTATAAACCGAGTTCTAGCGTGCACCAAATCTCGTGCTCTTACCCTCTTGTCATTCCAATTAAAGGGACACTGTCCGTAACTTTTAGCTTATAAAACACACACTAATTATGTTCGCAAACATTACATACCAAACATTACTGAATATTTACTAATTAAAGCAGGATTGTTTGATGGAATTCAGTCGCGGTACAAAAAAAAAGAGAAACCATTTCGGGCGTTTGAACTCGCAGCCCAAACTAAAATTAAAGTCACGGTAATAATAGTGAACGTAAAGTGGTCGACCTAGCTCCCAACTGAGCTAAGCGGGCTATACATATTACGACCTAAATACTATGATGAAAACCTAAAGGGCTAATGGAAGTCACGTGATCGCAGAAAAGGTAAATACGGTGGGTCCCACTTTATTTACAAATAATAATTTAAGCTTTTTTTTCCCAAACTCACGAATGTATTACTACAGACTTCTTAGTGTCTATGCTCATGTTTTCATGTATATATTTCACTGAATAAAAGTCAGACAGTTATTTGGTTATGCTCAATATCTGCTTACTTACGGACAGTGTCCCTTTAAACGTGACAGTGTAAATAAAGAAATATACATAAGGATAATACACTAGGCAGCATAAATAGGCAATATAAGAACAACACAAACATGATCATGTATATATGAATATAACAAACGCATAGAAAACCACACATGAAGTATTCAATGATTTCGCTCGAGCCAGAGCAATAAGAGAATAAAGGGGTCATTTCACCAAGGATTGTTTTTTTCCAATCGGCCCGATCTGGACCAGATTGTCCCCAATCAATCAATTTTTCGATCTGCCCGATTGTCGTCCTGAATCGCCTCCAATCGCCCCCTTTTTTTGACCCGATTGAGTCCCGACCAATGGACCATGGCGGGGGGACGATTCTCGGACGTTCCTCGCGCGATCGACACGTTTCCGGGGCGCAAGTATGCGAAAGTTCGCACAAGTACCCGCAGGTATACGGCAAAGGCCCGGCAAAGGCCCGGTAGAGACCAGCTTCTCGCGCGCAAGTGAGCGATCTTCGCGCGTTGTTCGGCCGAGAGAGGCCGAAAATGGGCGATCCCGGCTCGAGAGAGGACGCTTTCGGCCGATTTCCGCCGTTCTTACGCCGTTCTTCGCGCGAGAGTGGCCGAATGTAGGTTTATGTTGACGCAGGTAGCCGAAAGTAAACGGTCTTCGGACGATTTAAACGATCTTCGGACGTTCTTCGGCCGACCAAATTTGCCTAGATCGGCCGGAGATCGGTGTTTTTAAAGGCCCGACTATATAAACCGCTCAGATCGAAGCCGTTCATCACTTTCTGACCAGCCAGGGAAGGTCATGGACCAACAGGCAGTGCTGGGGCTTGTTGTAGCTCTACAACTTCGTTGTGCCATAGCACAGCAAAATGTTATTACATTAGGAAATATGCTGAGGAGGAGGCCAAGGACCAAGAGAAAATATGCCAAAAAGAAGTAAGTTTTTGTGACTTTTTAAAGGGTTTTCAAGTGTGTTTTGTTTCAGTACCTGTTCTGAGAAAAGTGTGCAGTTTTTATTTTATATTTGGTTTATAATTCTCTGGCATTGGTATTAGTTTGTAAATTTATTATTATTTGTAATAATTTTGAGTAAATATATGTCTTGCTGTTGTATTTAGTAAAAATTAATTCTTTGTGACATTTTAAAGGATTTTTACATGTGTTTTGTTTCATTAAAACATTTGGGTTTTAATTATCTGGCATTGATATTGTTCTGTATAAATTTCTTATCATTTACAATAATTTTGTTTAAATATCTCCCTTGCTGTTGTATTTAATAACAATTATTATTACTATGTTCCAGATTTTGGTGTACTCCATGGCTGGGTGATGACAGAAGGCTACACTACGGCCACTACGATGCACTGATGCAAGAGATGAGGGTCGGTGATTCTGCTGCTTTCCGAAACTTTCTACGCATGCCTCCAGAGATGTTTGATGAGATGCTGGCTCGGGTTGGTCCACGTATACAGAAGATGGACACCAACTTCAGGCTGGCGATAGATCCTGGGGTGAAGCTGGCCGCCACCCTGCGATACCTGGCGACTGGTGAGAGCTACCCGACCGTGTCCTATTCCTTCAGAGTGTCACGCCATACAGTTGCTGCCTTCATTCCTATTGTGACCGAGGCCATTGTAGAAGAGTACAGAGATGAAGTTCTCCCCTGTCCTGTAACTGCTGAAGAATGGAAACAGATCGCTGATGAATTTGAGAAGAGATGGAATGTGCCACACGCCCTTGGAGCTCTAGATGGTAAGCATTGCGCAATCAAGAAACCTCCTAACAGTGGGTAGCTGTACTACAACTACAAGAAGTTCTGCTCTGTGGTGCTGATGACTCTGGTCGACGCCAACTACAGATTTCTATGGATTGATGTTGGTGGGTATGGACATATGTCTGACGCGCAGATCTTCAATGCAAGGAGTGCATTGAAGAGGGTATGCTGAATCTGCCTGCTCCATCGCCTATGCCCAACGATAACGTTGATGTGCCCTACTTCTTCCTGGGGGATGATGCCTTTGCTTTACGTGACTACATGATGAAGCCCTACTCAAGAAGAGGTTTGAGCAGAGAGGAGGCCATCTGCAACTACAGGATATCCAGGGGCAGACGTGTTGTGGAGAACGCCTTCGGGATTATGGCTAGCCGGTGGCGGTGCATGCTTATGCCTATGCAAGTGACCCCTGAAGTTGGACCACAACTTCATCCCAGGAGAGTGGAGAAATGGACATGTGATGCATGACCTTGCCCAAAACCTTGGCCACAACAGGGACAATGTTGAAGGAAAGACCCAGAGGGCCTATCTCAAGCACTACTTCAACAGTCCAGCTGGGTCGGTTCCTTGGCAGGATAGAGCTCTTCAGCCCAGAGACAACTAGAGATATTCACATTCTGCTTAAATGTGTATTGAAAGACTCTTATATACTGTTTTGACTTTGTAACTTGTAAATAACTTTGTAAATAACTTTGTAAATGACTTTGTAAATAATAACTTTGTAAATGAAAATAACTTTGTACTTTGGAAAATAAAGCCCATACACTTCCAAGAAAACAGTGACAAAATGAAATTAAAAACACACAAGTTCACTAACTAAATTGAAACTATAAATTTGGCTTCAATTAGTTAGTGAACTTGTGTTTTTCTTTATTTCATTTGCAACACATTTTTTAATTGAACAAAGACATTTGATATACATTTTCAAATGTTTAATAATAAACCACAAAACAATTTAATAACATATTTGCAATATTTACATTATTTACATAAAGTCTCTTTTGTTATCCAAATCCAATGTTTGTTAAAATAATCCAAATGTCAGACAGAATGTTTATATCACTACTGGTCATCAGAGGGCGGCTGGTCAGAGGAGGCATCAGGCTGCTTGTCATCAGAGGAGGAGGCACCAGGCTGTTGGTCAGGCTGTTGGTCGTCGAGAACTTGGTCTACCACGCTGCCCTGGGCGTCTCGGTTCTGGTTGAGCAAGGAACTGAACGAAGCGTTGAAGCTCATCCGATCAAGGCTTCCCCCCTGGGAAGGCAGCTGCGGCGTGTTCAGAGTGGCGTAGTTCGGTGTCCTAAACGGTGGGCAGCTGGGTGACCTGGGTGATGATATGGTGACGGTCTGTGCAAGAAACGTGCGCTGCACCCACTCGGTGTCCATGGAATTCCAGGGAGACACTCCGGGATACGTCTGGGTGCCCCACTGGCTAGGGGGAGGCTGCCACTGGCACTGGTCCTGTTGCTGCTGGACAGTAGGCAGAAGGCGACCGTACGGGTTGTGGACATGCTGCTGCTGCTGCTGCTGAGGCTGCTGACCCTGACGTTCGGCGGCGTTAGCTGCATCATTCTCCATTACCATCTCGTCGCAGAGCAGGAATAATCTGGTCCTGTAACGTTTCCAGATCTTTGGGCGTACCTCGTTGAACTGGCTGGACAGGTAGCCGCACAGGTGATACTTGTCTAGGCTGGTGGTGGGCCGTAGAGTCTGCAGCAGGTCCCTGGAGAGCTGGGTTAACTCGTTGCTCTGCTCCCTCTGGGACTGCATCTCGTCGATGGCGCGCTTAGTAGAGTCGTCGGCGGCCGGAGCTGACCTCTTCTTGCCCCTGCGGACGGTCGTAGGTGTCTCGGTGTGAGACGGGCGTGGCAGCGAAGAAGACTCCGACGTTGGTTGAGAGGGTGGGATGTCAGGCATCTCCGGAACGTCCAGGATGAAGTCGTCATCTGGTTCAGGGATCACCTCTACGGAGGTCGAGGTAGAGAAGCTGCCACCTTCGCCTTCTGAGAAACAGTGTTCCTCCTGGAAACCTCTATCATGTGGGGGATCAGGAAGGAGTAGTTGTCCAGGATCCATCTGAAAAGACACAAATTAAAAGAAATATTATATAAACAGTAAACAAATATTTCCACACATAATAAACATGTATTATAATAATGTGGTATGACTGTACTGTCATAGACAAGCACCAATTAATAAATTATTATGAAAAATAAAATAATTAAAACACTACAGAAATTAAAACAACTATTTGTACCAAATGATTGCAAAAATCATAATATTGTCATAATAATATTTGACTGTACTGTCACATAAACACAGATTTTACAGAAATTAAGAATAATATTAACTCTATAAATTATGTTTAAAAAATAAACAACATTATTACAAAGCCATGCATTACTTTGGCATTATTAAAATAAAATGACAAAAAATACGTTAAAATCATTTTAAAATAAATTATTATACATTTCAACAGTTAACATTACTGCAACATATGAAAGACAACATGACAAATAAAACTGGCAAGCTGAAATAAAAAATTTATTAATAAAATTATTAAATAATTGTAGATACTTACTGGTCTCTGTCTGTGATACGGACTGCTCCCTGGCCGGACTTGGTTTTCCTCAGACGAGAGAGTCGGGTCCGGATGGACTCGTACCAGAGGGTCAGCGCTTCTCTGGTCCGTTGCATCACATCCACCTGGGTCCTCCACAGCTCATCCCTGACCGTCTTGTTCAGCCAATCTCTCTTGGACTTGTCGTAGAGGCAGGGATTCTGTTGGATGAAGTCCACCATCTTCTTCTCTTCAGTGGCAGACATGTTGACAGTCTTCCTTGCCTTCTTTGCCTTCTTCTGGGGATCTTTCTCTTCTTCGTCGAGGGGAGACAGACCTCGAGCGGCAGGAACCTCGGCAGGAACCTCGGGAGGAACTTCGGCAGGAACCTCCGAGTCTGTGTCAGAAACCGGCGGCGTTGGTGATCGTGCAGGCCTGGTACTGGCCTTCTTCCCCTTGGAGGCAGTCTTCTGTCCCCTGGGCAAAGCGTTGGTCCGTAGAGCGTCGAATTGTAGATGTGTTGCGTGGTCGGTATCGAAGCGGGTTATGGTCTGCTGTGTGTGTGTGTGTGTGTGTATGTGTGTATTTCTAAGGATTATAGTCCCTCCCTCGGGGCTCAACCGGCTACTCTCGGCTACTCTCGGCTACTCTCGGCTACCCTCAGCTACTCTCGCGCGAAGACTGGGCGAAGATCTGATTGATCGTTTACTCTCGGTCGCGGATCGCCCTTAATCTGGCTATTTTGGCACACGTCAGCACGGAGGACGGCTACCTGCGGGGGTGATCGGGCACTTACGGGCACTTACGGGCACATGCGGGTCGGTCGTCCGAGGATCTGGTGAGGGTCGGGTGCTTACACTCTGCCGACACTACGCACGACCCTCGGTAGAGAGCTGCAGAGGCTATACGAAAGCTCCAGAGGGCGGGCGAGACTAGGGGACCTTCAGGGGACCCTCGGACGACCAAGACGACCCCGGGCCGATGGTTTTTGATCGGCTACTGTTTTTCAACATTTTTAAAAACAGTAGCCGATCACTTTTTCGGTACCCGACCCTCGGAGGACTGAGGCGATCGCGCCAGATCTTCCCCCGAATGTATAGGGTAGTGCGGGACAGTGCTCGCACGTTCCCGATTATTTTCGCAAAAATGCGGCCGATCGACCAGAAAAAGGATCGGGTACTTTCGGGACCAAAACAATCCTTGGTGAAATGACCCCTTAAAGCATTAAGGACACGACTGGACACGATTGGATACAAGCATCATCCGTTACCGTCGTCTCAGGATTTAGATAGAGGTCTTCGTTGGGTCCACACTTTGACCGGTCATTGCACAATCAAAGAGGAAAGCGTAGTGACGAGCTGTAAATGAATCATCCACTGAACATACTATTGAATTTACATTAACCTTCGCATTCGGTTCACAGCGAGGGTCATACAACGTAATATGCATTGGGTTCAACAAATCAAATTAAAAACATAATTATGAAATGGGAATATAGTACAATATTTCGCAACAAATATAATCGACAGATCGAATAGTTATATGTCACTTATATAAACCATTTTACAAACCTCTTGACGAATACTTGGTATGTCAGAGAATAAATTGAATAAAACCGTGCTGTACCTACATACTTTGTAAGTGTTAACATGCGGGTAACAAAATAACAACGTCAACGGCACTATACAAAACGTGTGTTAACCAGCCTTTCTACTAACAATTATTTTTAAAAATATATCAATCAGGAAACATAAAAACTAAATGTATGACAAATATCTCCTTTGTACAGTGTGATAATCAAACATATGTTCTTGCTATTAATTCACGTAATAGTATTAACTACCTTCTAAAGGGGAAGCATTACGTTGAATTGCACTATCCTAATTCCTGACCGATGACGTTTGAATTATATTCCATTTTTCGAAAGAAAACCTGTATGGGATGTAGTCTTTGATCTCATAAACCAAATTAACCGATACTACATGTATAACTGACTTAATACTTAACAAAGCAGGTCAGCATGTTGACGTAAACCATACGGATAAAACTGTTTTGATACTCTACCAGCTCTTTTAATATTATAGATCTAAATCTAAAAGTTATTTCTGTCGTTATTAGTCCGTTCAATAGAAGAATTCCCAATGCGTAACCAATAATAAACCAGAGCTACAGAGTTTGAGACAGAAACATATGTCGAGTGAGACTGAACTGAAACACAAATAACGTTCTACGAAAATGCAGTTGCATATTGAATACGATATTGAATGTTTTATATTACTTCATTCGCCGTCCACAGTTACTGTTTACTCAGTTTTATTATGTTTGCATCTGTCGTCCTATTGTATTTGTTTGTTATAAAGTATAGATGTGTTTTACATTGCTGGCTATGAGCTCATGTAATTAATGACGTAGAAGTAAATTTGCATGAATTAGTAAATTTACGTGAAAACTTAACAGTTTTTCAATATTAGAGGTGAACAAATTATCGGAAACTTGATATGAAGTATCTGGGAATTACCGTTCTCAAAGACTAGCTCCAGAAAGGATATTAAATGACAGATAATTTTGTTGAAATATAATGTAAAAATGTGTCATTTTACAGTGCTATAAAACTAATAAAACTAATCGTCTGAGCTGGTGTTAATACAGTCTATAATGGATACTCGAGCGCTTTCGTCATTACTAAATACATACATACATACATACATACATACATGTAAGAAGATTTTTGTGGAATTAAAAACGGTTTTCATAAAATATCTCATAATACATGCAATCAAAAAAGAAAACTTATTAGATTAATCCAGCTGAAAGAAATAAAAATATTTAAATTACATATTTGTTTAAGGTTATTTGGATACATTAATTACATAAGCGTTTAATATATAGATAATAAACAATAAACAAGAAATAATTAGAACATATGGTCACAAGGAATACATTTATTGTTGATGCATTAATAAACTTATTTATCAAATGTTTTTTTTTGCTTAAAGACAAATACGACTATAAATATATATTAGGGAGGAATTAAATGTTTGTTTTAGCTAATGATGTTTATATGCCAATATTCAGGGATTTTTAAGCTCTTCCGTGGCCCGGAGAGTTGGAAATTATTTCCCCCAATCCGCAAATACAATACGCGGGAAATAAGCAATATCACGAAACAAACCGTAATCGGGCCTCTATCTGCATATATAATTGGGATAAGTAGTTAATTGAAACTAAATAGCATGCAAGCTGAAGAAGATAACTATTCATTCGTTTTTTCATGATTAGGGTTTTAAACACTAAATACAAATAGTGTTATATTCACACTAGTAATACAAGAGGCTAACGTGGACCAGTGAACTTGAAAATGGAGGATTTGAGTTTGAGCTTTACCAGTGCCATTGAGTTTCGCCGGTGTATTCTTGGGCATTACATTTTCCTTTAGTTTTGTCAGTCGAAAAGGAGAGTAAACTGGATAGTGCCGTTTATCGTCGGAGTTATCCTCCGAGCACGTTAAAGACTCATATATATATATTCGTTTGCAAGAGTAAGGCAGGTTCTCGGATTCCTGTGTATCCCCCTCTATCTTCCTATATCCCTCTGTGGGCACATATACTGTGTTAATGAGCCGTTAAACAATTCACACTAACTCATGAGCACTAGAGCTCCAACGAAACACTTGACTGCAACAAACACGGTTTGAAATACCTCAAGACATCCAGACTGAGGTCTTGTTTTGCTTACAGTTTATTTTAAGCACTGTTTGGAATTGTTGATCACCGAAAAGTGTGCATTAAGTATGAACATGTGTTCATATATAAATTGTATGTTGTTTTTGTAAATTAAAGAGTAAAATAATGGTTTACATAGGACTAACAATACTTTAAATTTTAAAATATTATTATGTTAACCCATAGATCATGAAATGTAATGATACTGAGCAAAGACGGGAAGAAACACATTAATTATTAATCGTTTTTCTTTTATTAACAAAACACTCTAGGGATATTTAATAAATCTCGACAATTGTTAGAATGTACTACAGTTGATTGATCGGCTTTTCCCATTACATATCTGCATTAATGTCACGTGATTTCTGTTTAAGCGCTTTCGTCAGATTTGTATCAGTAGCAAACAAAGCAGGAGTGAATATGGACAGATGGGAAAATAAATTCGTGCTTGACAACAAATACTCAAACTAAATATAATAGTGTTAATTAAACACAAGATACTTAATCGTGATCAAGTTAAAATGTATTTCATTCGTACCATTATAACTCTAGTGCTATATGGAGTGATTAACTGTCATACGTTTGACGACGTTGATCGGCTACAGAAACATCTGTTCAATGAGTCGAGGTACAACACACGTATCAGGCCAGCTGTTAATCAAAGTCAAGCATCGCAGGTAAGAACACGTATTGCATCTATCGATAGCATGATAACCTTACAAACATGACATTTTTCTGTTTTTTTAAATGCATATATACATGATTATTTCTGTATTATACTATATTGCATATTAATGCTGCCTTGTTTGTTAGAGAATATAACCCGGTGGTGATATCTTTATTTACACTGTCCCGTTTTATTGGAATGACATTATGGTAAGTGTAAGGTTTGGTGATCCTAGAACCTGATTTAAACCATCAAGGCGGTACACATATTTTCACCCTTTTTTTTGTTTGTGATGATGTTATAGCATTTTATTGATCTTTGGAATCATTTATTGTTTGTTTATGTGTGTATTTGTTTGTTGGCTGTGATCCTTGAATGCTACATTTTCTGTTCCAATTTTATATGTACTTTTATAGTGGATAGTTTAATAAAATGAATATCAAGTTATCAACTGTTAACAACCCTGGATAGGAAATGAACAACACGTTTACGGATACCATTGTTTGTACTTATTTCAAATGATAAATAGTTTTTAATGTCAAATCTCGAAGTCAATATCAATAATCTGCGTTGATGACAATATGTGTAATGGTTTTATCTACTGACATGCGCATAGGTCCACCGCGTACGCGCACTTTACCCGATTTACGATTTATGAGTGACTGAGTGTGAAAGTGTCAACAAAATGTAACTTGTGGGTCCATATATATATATTTTTAAGTTTATTGCATTTTATAAGTTCATTACAAAACTAGTTTTGATATTTGATGCAAAAACAAATTTTCAAATTTGAAGTTTTGTTTTCAAAACGAAGCATGGACTATGTTCGAATACAGACCTTCTCCTTCTATTTAAATTGACCAACAAATAATAACACAAAGAGTTCGCAGATTCATGGCGCTTACACAAAGTACTACATATGAACATGTATTAAATTAAAAAATATATAAAAACCCGCCGTAAACACAACTTATAAAATATTTAACAAGTGTTTATATTATACGTTATATTTAAAAACAAAATGATAGTATTTAGTGTTGTTTTGTTTACCCAAAATATTTGGCGAAATTCGGCCAAATTCCCCCAAGAAATCGTATTTTTTCCCCTTTTTTGAGAAAAAAATCCTCCCATTTTAATTGTTTTTACTTTTAAATGTTGTTTCTTAGTTGACCACCCATAACATGTCCATCAAACATGTTCTTGATGTAAGTTTAGTTTTAATGAAAAACTGCGGCTTAATACATATAAAACAAACTACTATCTTCTTTATTTTAACATTGTCGAAATTCCATCTTTTTCCAATTCACATCGATTTTTCCCCCTCTAAAGGGCCCCAACCCACTATCCCCAAAAGTAAAAGAAACACGCTGGTATTTCTGGGTCGTATCAATCTTACTCGCTTGTCGTCACAAATAAATGGGACAGTGTCACATGGACATCCCCGCCGGGCTATATTTGATAACAAACTAGGAAACATTAGAGAATAATATGAATAAAAAACAAAGATGAGCATGCATATATTAAGTTACTAAACAAGTATGTAAATCCACAAAGCAAGTACTCAGCTTATTGTCTTACGCAGGAGCAAAATAGAATGTACCATTAACGACAAGGCAAGATTGAAGACAAACATCAAACGTTACATTCATGTTCAGTCAATTCAGTAAAACATAAAGGATACTTGTAACACTTAACACTCAGTATAAGATACCGTCTCTTCAACATTAACAGTAAGAAACATATCTAAAAAGCATCAAACGTTCAACTAAAGTGAACCACCTTTAAACCTTTGCATCTCATTTTCTTAGTGGAACACGACGTCGTATCGAATCAAGTATTTTTTGCAATTTTAAAAACAATATATTACAGATTTTGTAAAAGATAAACATTATACTACCCTGCATTCTTATGAAAAGGGGGCATGCTCTGGTGTAGTTATAATGCCAAAGACGTAAAGTGATGCACCGCTGTGGTATAATGGTAGAGCGTCGGACCAGGATGGAAGGGTTGGGGTTAGATTCCCGCCATACCCATATGTGTTGTGTCCCTGAGCAAGACATTTTATCTGCATTTTCTTAGTACTAGTTTACACAGGAAGTCCTCGCGAAAGATTAAATAAGTTCTCGTTATATTATATGTAAAATAAATAAAGTTAAACTAATGCCAACGACTGTTAACAACATTGACGTTAATGTTGTCAAAATCGTATGCTTGCTTAATCGGTTATTGAAAAAAAATAACATTAAGTTAGACGATAATCAATAAATACCGAACAGAGGAGCCTAAGGAAATAACAAAGTTAACACAAACAATAGAGAAAAGTAGGAGACTCGGTTGTACTGAGTCTGTTCATGAAAGAAAATATAAGGTGCAACACAGATGAAGCCCCTAATCCTGGCAAAAGCAATAATCTACATTAAAGTCATAAAAACGGGCTTTATATGATGCCGAAGGAACAGTAAGTAATAACGCTATTGATTTGTAGTCGGGGCTTACTATTTACAGCAGCCAGATAGCCCTAAACAAACGCTAGAGTGAATGTCAATACAAAATGAATAGAGAAAAGTAGCAGATTCGGTTGTATTGAGTTCATAAGAGGTAATATAAGGTGAAAAACCTCTCAAGGTCTGAGGTTTAAGCTGGTTTCTCCGTAATTATTACAAAGAATGGGCTTGAAAATCCAAATAAACAAATCAGCCCATTCTTTCCTATAAATTATAATACAAAATTCGAATTTTAAACATAATAAATACATAAAATCGTTTGCTCAATACCAAATCAAAAATACGATCCACTGAATATTCGATGGTTAGTGTTCGGTAAACATTCTCTCACGCGTGTGGCTTGCCGACCTTTTTAGCCTGCATACACCCACTAAATGAAATTCTGCGTCCAGTTATATTTCTCTCTAGATTGTGCAAGTAAATTGCAGCTGGGTTTTTTTTTGCTGCATACGGACTAGTTGTGTCCTTTAAATGTAAACATTGTTTCTAAAAGATGGAAACATTAAACAATGTTTATTTCAAAACGTTCTTTTCGTTTTCAGGTTAACATTTCGCAACAAATATCATCAATCGAAGAAGTAAACATTGTACAGGGATATATAGTAGCAAGGCATATACTGCAAGTCACATGGTACGACGAGCTTTTAGTCTGGAATGCGTCTGAATTCGGTGATATATTACAACTGACTCTACCCCGAGATCTGTTCTGGAAACCTGAGTTAATGTTAACAAGTGGGTCATCAGGAGACGACGTTTCTATCGGAAACTTAGTTTTACCTGCATTTGTGACAAATAGTGGTTTGGTTACAATGTTTACTGCAGGGTATGCTAAGACAAAGTGTAACACAAATACGGTATTTTGGCCATTTGATTCCCATGTGTGTTTATTTGAAATAACATGTTCCAACTATGACATGCATGATGTTATGTTACATTCCCCATATCTTACAATTGATATGTCCATATACGTCGTTAACAATGAATGGACCGTCGAAAACACGGAATCTAGCACGAAGGCACACACAGTAGCGTCCACATCAATGGTATTGTCTTTTGTTATCAACAGCATAACGGTAAAGCGTAGACCTACGTTTGAACTGCTACATAGCTACTTTCCAATTATATTACTGTTGGTTCTCTGCGAGGTATCGTGCTTGGTACCCGTGGATTCCGGAGAAAGACTTTCCTTTGCAATAACTGTTTTCTTGTCATACGTTTTTACGAGTACGGCTACAATAGCAACTTTACCTAGAGATTCAATAACAATTTCTATGAGTTCATATCTGATGATATTCGGCAGTACTGTAACAACGTTAGGAGTTTTGTGGAGTGTTATACTAGTTCGCGTGTCAAGACTAACCACCGAGCAATGCAAAATCCCAAAAATATTGTCACAAATGACTGTATACACAATGTGTAGAGCACAAACGTTCAGAAATGCGAAAACTTTCAAAACAGACAACTCTGTTGAAAACATAAATGATCTCAAGGAGGACAATGGAAATGAAACCATAAACACTGTCGAAACAGAGGCTATGCAACAACACGATATCGGCAATGGTTCCTGGTCAGATGTATGTATGATGTTGGACAAAATGTATTTCGTGTGTTTAAATCTTGTCAAGGCAGCGGTCATTGTTGTAACCTTGTGCATATTGGCACATAACAAAATAATTTAAGTAATGTTATAACACATGGCAGCTCTGCTTGCTAATTGATAACGATAACATGTTGTCATCTTGCTTGACTGACTATTTTGCAAACGCACATTATGTTTATTTGTTGATACCACTAGGATTTCCTATTTCATTGTATAATGACATATTGAGGACCCAGTGGTGACGATAATATAACTCGTGAAAGGACTGCAGCGTTATATTTGTGTTTTCAATATGTCTAGTCTTACCCTTAACGGTTCATTCTCCTATTGCTCTGGCATTATTCGCTAAGTGGTTGAGTACATTCTTGGTGTCTTTTGAATGTGTTGTTTTTAGCTCTACTGGTCGAAGGCCAGCATAGCTTATGGGATGGCGTGTTTTTCGTCATCCGTCCGTCGTCCGTAGTCTGTCCGTTAACTTTTGCCTCGTTAACACGATAGGGCCTTCATTTTTCATTCGATCTTTTTCAAACTTTACCAGATTGTTGATAAAATATCAATGAAAGGTTGGACGAGTTCGAAAACCAGCCCGTTTGGAATAGTAACACCGGAGTTATGGTCTTGATTTAGTTAATATTGCTATATTTTGCCTCGTTAACGCGATAGGGACTTCATTTTTCATCCGATATTTTTGAAACTTTAGAAGATTGTTGATATTAATAAAAGCTCGAACGAGTTCGAGAAACCAGTCAGATCGAAATATTTACACCGTAGTTATGGCCCTTGATTTTCTGAAATATGCTATAAGTTGACCTCCTCAACACGATATTGCCTTCACTTGTTATCCGATCCTTTTCAAACTTTTCCAGATTGATGATATCAATGAAAGCTCGAAGGAGTTCGACAACCAGTCAGATCGGAGCATTCACACCGGAGTTACTGCCTTTGATTTTCTGAAATATGCTATAATTTGGCCTCCTTAACACGAAAGGACTTCATTTTTCATCCGATATTTTTCAAACTTTAGAAGATTGTTGATATTAATGAAAGCTCGAACGAGATCGCAAACCAGCCAGATCGAAACATTTACACCGGAGTTATGGCCATTGATTTTCTGAAATATGCTATAATTTGACCTCCTCAACACGATATGGCCTTCACTTATTATCCGATCTTTTTCAAACTTTTCCAGATTGTTGATATCAAAGAAAGCTCAGATGAGTTTGAAAACCAGCCTGTTCGGACCGGTATCACCGGAGTTGTGGCCCTGGATTAAGTTAAAATTTGCTATATTTTGTCTCGTTAACGCGATAGGGCCTTCGTTTTTTATCAATCATTTTTCAAACTTTACCAGATTCAATGAATGTTCCAACAAGTTCGAAAACTAGCCATATTGGATAATTTACACTGGATTTTCTGAAATATGCTATAATTTGGCCTCGTAAACACGATAGGGCCTTATTTTTCATCCGATCTTTTTCAAACTTTAGAAGATTGTTGATATCAATAAAACTGGGACGAGTTCGACAACCAGCCAGATCGGACCATTTACACCGGAGTTATGTAGCTTGATTTTCTGAAATATGCTATAATTTGGCCTCGTTAACACGATAGGGCCTTCATGTTTCCCAGATTTTTGATATCAAGGAAAGCTCAGTGTAGTTTGAAAACCAGCCAGATCGGACCAGTAACACCAGAGTTATGGCATTTATTTAGTTAAAAATGCTGTTTTGTGTCTCATAAAGACGATAGGACCTCATTTTTCATCCGATCTTTACCAAACGTTACCAGATTGTTACTATCAATGAACATTACGTGGTCCGAGTATTAACTTTCATACCCATCCAACTCCTTCTCCAAGAAGCGAAAACGGGGTTTTCATGGGTATGAAATAAAACCTTAATTTCGGCTTAAAAAGTGTGCATATTGCAAAATTAAAACATTAAATAGGTAATTTAAAATAGGTTATCACATTTCTGAGTTAAAAAAAAGAAGGTTTAAATCTGATTTATTGTCGAAATATCCATTATAAAATTCTGCTAATATAAGCTTTCCCATCGCTTAATGGAATTAAGGCGGGACCACGTAATGAAGCTCGTAAAAATAGGAAAACCAACCAAATGGGATTAGTAACACTGGAGTTATGGCTCTTGATTTAGTTCAAATAAGCTGTGTTTTGCCTCGTGAAGACGATATAATCTTCATTTGACCGGATTTCAGCAAAACTTTCCAGGGATGATCAGTACCAAGCCTAGTTGTACATGTCGTCACTGTGTTCCGCTTGAATAATTTTGTGGAGTTATGGCCCTTTAAAGGTTTTAATACACAAACTTTGTCCAGCCTTGTCTCTTCTGAATTACTGGTCAGATTTCAACGAATCTTGGCGGGGATGACGAGTACCAAGCCTAGATGGGCATGTCATCACCGTGTTACGTTTGAATGATACTTTGTCAGAGTTATGGCCCTTGTAAGGTTTTAATACACAAACTTTGTCCCGACTAGTTCTCCTGATCTCCTGGCTGTATTTAAACGAACCTTGGCGGGGATGATGAGTACGAAGCCTAGTTACGCATATCATTGCCGTGTTCCAGTTGAATGAATTTTTGCCGAGTTATGGCAATTTAAATGTTTTAAAACATTAAATTTGTACAGACTATTTCTCCTGAACCTCTGGCCAGATTTCAGCGAAACATGGCAGAGATGATCAGTATCAAACCGTGTTGCTTATGTCATCGCCATGTTAAGGTTGAATGATTTTTGACAAAGTTATGGCCCTTTATACACAAACGTTATCTTTAGCAAGTAGAGATACTTATATTAATGCTGTACTGTATTAAAATAGTGGTGAAATGTGAATAATATAATCTTACATTCGTGACTGTGTATGTTTGACTTTAATAAACTCGTTGGATACAAGGTAAAGAGTCTCGTATCCTATCATTTTAGCAAATTCGTTTATTAAAGTCAATAATATTTAGCCACTCATGTATGATCCTGAACAATATATCTGTTAAAGTAAAGCAAAAACAGAAAACAAAGATCAAAATTTCAAATGTAGATGGAAAACAAAAATATCGTTATACAATGAAGTGTCAAATATGGATTTTTTTATTGTACACGTCAATATTTTATATAAAAAAAGTATGATAATGGACCTTTGGAAACGGCCGAGCACGACACATACGAAATATTGCAGTCTCGGTTTGATTGAGACTGTTCATGAGCGGTAGTGAAATGTGCTGGCTACCGCTCACGCCCTCTAGCCCCGGGTTGAGCAGAACTCAATATTAATAAAATCAGCAGTACACAATTTTAACCATCCCAAAGATGGCATGCATACGGCGGTGGACATGGAGTTATACGCTTCCCCATGTCGTACGGCGTATGGTCCCAGTATCTAATAAATTAAATGCCCCGAAGAGCGAAATAAAAAATAATGGAATTTAGCTGGGAGCAGCAGTTATGAAGCTTGCGTATCACAAGTAACAGCCAAAATACTAAATTAAAAAGCAGACAACATATCCTATAAGTGGTTAAACAATACCCAGAGCCTTTTATAGGTCGGAGTAGTGGAACCACCGAATCAAAAATTAAGTAAGAAAACAAAAGAAATTGAAAATGTACCACCGATAACTAAATATAAGTATCGGGCTCAGTTATCTCCAAAGATCGAATGAATAACAGTACTGATTGCAAGCGCGGGGAGACGTTTTACTGCCGCCACACTGTACAAGCAACGCCACTGTGCTATAAAAAAAGTATGATAATGGACCTTTGGAAACGGCCGAGCACGACACATACGAAATATTGCAGTCTCGGTTTGATTGAGACTGTTCATGAGCGGTAGTGAAATGTGCTGGCTACCGCTCACGCCCTCTAGCCCCGGGTTGAGCAGAACTCAATATTAATAAAATCAACAGTACACAACCCTACTTATTTTCAAATGAGCTATTTTCAAGCTTGGTGTACGTGCAACTCGACTTTTTCATTCAGGTGACCGATGTTTATGTAAATCAACTTCGAAATGTTATGCTATGTGGCGTTAGCAGCCCTTATAAGTCTTTATATATTCTGTAATAAGTGTTTTTGAATGTTGTGAATGACTGCGTCTAGTGAATGACTGCGCCTAGTTAATGTCATACTTCCTGCTCGACGATTGCATCTAGCATTAACGATATGTATCAAATACATGCCTATAAAATATACAATACAACATAGACCTAGCTAGTCATATCAATCAGAATTTAGTTGTCGGCCAATAAAGGTTTATCACACGGGTGCAATAAAGGGTAAAACAAAAGCCATATATCATCTCGTTTCTTTTACAGGAATGACACGGAAATTACCGATTAGTTACGAATGTATACGATTTGTCACGCGTATGGTTGGTCGTCTGCATTTTCATTTCATTTTTTTTCCATCTTGTTTTCTTGCCAGATTATTGGCTATGGAATCATTATCCGTGGGTGAAATAACCACTTACGACCATTTATTTTCGTGATTAGACAATTTAAAATTCAGTGACATTGATTTTAAAACAAGTTTCGTGAAACAAATAAATGTTGTGTACCACTTACGCGACAAACATGAACACATCAGAATGGACTAGATATATCTATTACATTTATTTCTCCCTGGAAAACAGCGTAGTGAGTTATCTATAGCTGACAGTTCACCAAAGTCATTGCTGAAGTATATGATAAATAGAATAAAACATGCTTATTTTCATACCACATCTCTCATTTATTATTCTCTATTTAATTGACGTATTAAACTCTTTGCAGCTAGCAAAGCCGATGATTGTAATATACAAATATATAGAGTGCCGTGTATTTGGTGGATACACTGTTTGCCATATGTATGAATCAACAGTAATGCAGTAAGTCCATATTTTTTTTCATTCGTATATACATTTAATAGATGCATTTAATTTGGTGTTCCATTTCAAAATGGTGAACTTTGTGTACAATATTATTGGAATGATAAATTAAGTTACTGGTCAGACGGAATGATGAACATCGAGCAAAATGAACTATAGTCCCCGGTAGAAACCTGTAGTGGACTTATTAAGATGGCACACCTTGCACCGATAATATTATATCATTACATTGACCGTTGACCTACTGACCCAAATCAATAGAGGTTATCCTCTCACTGAAGACATTCAAGTTATGTTTTAAGGCTTTGTGCGAGACATTTCACAAATTTAATGTAAACAGTTTTTCACAAGCTGACCCGAATGAATGTTACGACGACAACGACTAAGGGATATAAGAATGGGTATAACATTGTCAAAATATGCTTCCGCTATGCAATTACACATGGGATGCTATTTATCGATACCGAATACATGTGTGAAGTTTCCTTACAATCTGTGGTTTAACAAATATCAGCTTATACGGTATTCACATTTTTTAGTTTACCTAAATACAAAAAGCTACATAACCATGACAATATGATTGTGTTGCTGAGTTGTGCTACTTGCATGCGGCATTATTTCTTTTGTGAAATTTTATGTAATTCTGTGAAGTGGTTTCTGAGATAAGAGCTTTCTGTAACAAGAATATCAGTAGAACTGATGGAAGCTGCCTGAATTGGGAACTTTGTATTACAAAGGGCAATATAATATAAATGAAACTAGAGCTATGGTTCTTATGCTGACTGCACACCCTTTATCATTGTGTGAAGTTTCATTGCAGTCCCACTATTAGTTTTCGAGTCATACTCCGGACATCAATTATAAGTATACAATTACCATGGGAATAACTCCAATAGAGTTAACGTTCTTGTGTTCTGCACTTCCTCTCATTGCCCTCTATTGTTGTGTGGTTTCATTGCAGTACCATTAGTAGGTTCCAGCCATGCTCCAGACAAGAATTATAAGTATAAAATTACTAAAGGCAATAACTCTAATTTAAATTAAGATAAGAGTTATGGTTCTCATGTTCTGCACTTACTCTCATTGCCCTCTAATATAGCGTTAAGTTTCATTGCAGTCTCATTCATTGTTTTAAAGTTACGCTCCAGACAAGTATTATAAGTATAAAACTACAAAGAGCAATAACTCTAATTTAATTGAAGACAGAGTTAATGTTTTTGCACTCTGCACTTCAATTTCATTACCCTCTATCATTTATATGAAGTTTCATTGCATAAAACTATAAACAGCAATAACTATAATTTGAATGAAGACAAAAGTTATTGTTCTTGCACTTTGTACTTCCCATTATTGACCACTAGCCTTTTGAGAAGTTATCAATGAATTACCTTCAGTAGGTATAAAGTTTAGACTCCAGATAAGAATTCTAAGTATAAAATTACAAAGGGCAATAACTCTAGTTGGAATGAAGACAGTTACGGTTCTTGCGCTTTGCACTTCCTCTTATTGCCCTCTATCATTGTGTGAGTGTGAAGTTCCAAAGCAGTCTCATAAGTACTTTTGAAGTTATGCTCCGGACAAGAATTATAAATACAAATTAACAAACGGCAATAACTCTAGTTTGAATGAAGACAGAGTTACGGTTCTTGTGCTCTGTACTTTCTCTCATTGCCCTCTACCATTGTGTGAACTTTCCACGCACTTTACGTTAACCCTCATGAACAGACTCACTAAAACCGAGTATGCTACTTTTATCTCTTGTGTGTGTTTGTTGCTTCCAAGGGATCCACTTTTCAGTATATATTATATGTGATATATAAGTGGCCTAAATGTAAAACGTATAAATGACATATATGCCATTTATAAGTGACATATACGTGACATATATTCCACTAGTAGGTCAACTTCAGCCAACAGAATGCTAACAATGTGTAAAATGAAACGTTTTAACATAAAAAGCTCATTCATTTAAAGATCCAAAAAAGACACAAGATAACAGAGTCAATGTAGCAGCCATGATGAGGCAGTTTGTTTTCCGGTGCTGTCTGGTCTATTTCTGTTTCTTTTCTTTCTTCCAATCTGAAAATATTAAAGTATAACTATTAATAAGTCAGGAATATATATTATCGAGTGGATTATCTGGTTCTTTAACATATTATTGTGAACAGACAGAATATGCCCTGTCTGCGAATCAATCATATGGACCAAAGGTTGTGATTTAAGTGACTTGTTTAATATCACAAATGTTATGTCATGAAGTAGACCCATGCCTCCATAGTTAGTAGACATATGTATTAATCCCTCAGCCATGATGTTTGCTCTTTAACACCATTTAATATATGTATGTAATTATACCAACACATAAATAATATATACTCGGTAAAAAAAGTTTTGGACCAGGGTATATAAAGTCGTATAAAAATAAAACTAGTTGACAGAATTTAAGTATCGTTTTTTAGTAACCAAGGTCTATCCTACCAGGTTAATTTGGTACCAGAAACATTAAATTCAAAACAAGATTTGATTTAAAAAAAATATCGCGAACACACACTGTAAAAAATCTTGGAAAGTCCATAAAACGTAACAGTTACGGACACATTCGAGTAACCAATAAAAAGATTTTTTTTTTTTCGCAAATTTTCATTGTAAACGAAAATTACTGTTGATTGTTGATCTATTGTGAATTATCAACTGAGATAATAAGGGCTATGGTCGAATGTCATGGTTCAGCGATCACTGAACGGGTTCAAACACTGCCATGGTCCAAAAAAAAAATTACAGAGTATAAATAAACCTAGTTTATATTATTATCTGAGCCTAGTGGATTTCCTTTTGTAAACGAATGACAGCTAAGTATCGAAATAATTCATCAAATGTACTTACCAGCTAATAATCCCATGATAATAACCATATATATTAAGTTACTTATATGCGAAATATATGCGACATATATGTTAAATATAAGCTTCATATAAGTTGCATATAAGTCACTTATATGTTTGTATATGTAGATTCGGTAAGGGCAAGCAAGGCTAGGCTGTTGACTGGAAATTCTTGTATTTTGAAGTACAACTTAGCAACCTAATTTTTAAGTAGACATTGTTGTAATATCAATTATCGTAAATGTGTTTCGTATTGATAAAAATATATATGAAAGGAGAACTGTGGAAATAGTCGAACACGATAAAGCAATAACAATATTGCGGTTAGAATGGTTGTTGTTACGAGGGTCTACTTAATACAGTTACTTAATACTGTATTGTATTGTAAATATGTATTGTTTTTATTTGAGACGCCATAATGAACAAGAAAAGTCATAGTATACAATATATACTATGACGACGAGCGGCAATAAGAATGAAAATTGTAGAATATATTTGTTTTAATTCATTGCATTGGAATTAGAGCATCATGTGTGGTTTGTTTGTGTAAAATTAATAGCGAGTTCTATTTGGTGTAGCAATGGCATGAAACAAAATGGAAAAGCAAAATAAAGATAAAAAGTTTTTTTTTGAAACTAAACGTCCAATTTAAGTGCTTTGCTATAACCAAGGAAGTGCTTTATTCGCTATTTTTATATAAAGCAAAGACTGGAGGAGCTAGACAAAAAGGACCTTCATTAAAACCGACAATTCGCTATAGGTGATTTCGGCTATAAATATGTATTCCGGCTATATGTATTCTTTTGACTATAAATAATATTTTAAAGCACAATTATATAAAAACACACTCTGAATATGTATGAATAATTACAATTTACATGCGGTAATAATATGATGAATGACTATCAAATGTACATATTTTTAAGTTCATGCTGTACAAAAACAACATTACTGATGTGGGAAAAAATATTTGTATGTACAACTCAGTGTGTCAGGTCCCTGCCAAGACTTGAACTTGAATCTCTTTTCTCGAAAGAAAAGCGTGTTTCCTTACACTACAGAGATCGCCCAGACATCACAAAAAGAGTGTACAAAACTAAGCGAAATTAATAATGATTTAGATCAAAAGAATGTCAAACTAAAACTAGAAATTGTTATTGTCCATGGGACAAAAACGTATGGCTCCCCAACTCGCCCGAACAGACATAATTGACGACTCTAGGTCCACCGTTCTCATAGATCTGAGATCGTTTTGATATTCAATATCCCTGTGACTGTATCTACTATCTGTATCAGTGACATTTACTGGTCAACCATCCTTCCAAGTTTGAGGACCCTAGGTCCAACCATTCTCTAGTTATTGATTGGACATTGTTTTGTTATTGATCGGGGATCGTTTTGATATCAATAGGGGTCATGTTCTGGTCATGACCAACCATCCTTCCAAGTTTGAGGATCCTAGGTCCAACCATTCTCTAGTTATTGATTGGACATCGTTGACCCTTGACCTAGTGACCCCAAAATCAATAGGGGTCATATGCTGGTCATGACCAACCATCCTTACAAGTTTGAGAACCCTAGGTCCAACCATTCTCTATTTATTGATCAGACATCGTTTGATAGTCAATGTCACCGCGACCTTGACCTTTGACCTAGTGAACATCGATTTTATAGTCAATGTCACCACGATCTTGACCTTTACCTAGTGACCCCAAAATCAATAGATCTAACCATTGTGTAGTTATTGATCGGATATCGTTTTGATAGTCTGTCACCGTGACCTTGACCTTTGACCTAGTGACCCCAAAATCAATACGGGTCATCTACTGGTCATGACCAACCATCCCTCCAAGTTTGAGGACCCTAGGTCCAACTGTTGTGTAGTTATTGATCGGATATCATTAAGATAGTCAATGTCATCGCGACCTTGACCTTTGACCTAGTGACCCCAAAATCAATAGGGGTTATCTACTGGTCATGACCAACCATCCTTCCAAGTTTGAAGACCCTAGGTCCAACCATTCTCTAGTTATTGATCGGAATCGTTTTGATAGTCAATGTCACCGCGACCTTGACCTTTGACCTAGTGACACCAAAATCAATAGGGGTCATCTAATGGTCATGATCAACCATCCTTCTAAGTTTGAGGACCCTAGGTCCAACCATTCTCTAGTTATTGATCGGACATCGTTTGTGACACAGTCAGCACAAAATCAATATGGCTCCCCTCCACACTTTGTGTGGGGGAGCCATAACTATCACAGAAGGTTATTAATACCCTTGCAAACGCATATCCCATGACTTCATGTATATGCGCAGTTCCACTTCATACTGATGCTTCTCACAATGTTTTGGGTATGACAGAGGTCACAGTGACCTTATTTTGGTATGCGACACACCGCTATCCCAAGATGTATCAACATACCAAGTTTGGTATTTCTAAGTGTTATGTATTGAAAATATGGTCCGGACAAGCATTTTCTATGACAGAGGTAACAGGTCAAGGTCACAATTACCTTATTCTGGTACGCGACACATCGCTATCCCAAGATGTATCTAAATACCAAGTTTGCTATCTCTAAGACTTAGTGTTATAGTATTGAAAATATGTTCTGGACAAGCATTTTCTATGACAGAGGTCACAGGTCAAGGTCAAAGTCACAGTGGCCTTATTTTGGTATGCGACACACAGCTATCCCAAGATGTATCCACATACCAAGTTTGGTATCTCTAAGTGTTATAGTATTGAAAATACGGTGCAGACAAGAGGTGAAAGAGTCTGTGGATGCTCTACTGGCTAAATGTGCAGGGGACCATAACACATTTTCAACATTCATTCAACCGGCACATGGCAATGATATAGGTCACTATTTGTTGAATGCCAGCCACAGTAGCAGGAGAACTAGTCTGTACAAAGTTAGTGTATTACAGGGTTCCCACAGTTTTTTGAGAACAAAACTATCCCAAGAGAGTTTTTTCAGGTTTTCCCACTGCTTTCAAGGACAATTTATACCAGTGTTTGTCCGACACCGTTGTTGCAAAAACGTTAAATTGTTCACAGTACTAATATGTGACACCACACAAGATGTTAGTTTATTTTTTTTGACAAGTTTTGACTTTAACCCGCTGTTTTTTAGGCTGTTCTCCCTCCTATGAAGGAAATTTAGTGTTGACATTTAACTTGTTCTCAGACGACATGCTTTATCGATTCAAATTATTAGACGCTTGCATATACGACGGAGCATTTTGAGTTTTATTTGAAAATACTCGGCTAAAATTGTAACATATTTTATGAGTCAACCGGTGAGGTAACGAATTTGTACGACAGCGATCGAAAACAAAAGTACAATTTGGGGTTCACATTTCATTGATCAGAGCATTAACACATCTTTACGATTGTTCACGAATACCAATGGTTAATTTTTATGGGCTTACTAGGCCATTCGCTAAATCGCCATAGGCGAAAAGTAACCTGAACTGGCGAATGAAAACCGTAAGTAATACACACCAAATTCGCCAGACATCGGCGGTCTGGCGAATCCAAATTTCCGACCGATTTTGTCTAAAAGATCTCGGAAAATCCCGAATTCTAATTTACAAAGTCTTTCACTGTTTATAGGCCACTATCCCGCTGAGTGTTTTAGCTAATTAGTGACAATCAATTTAGATCGATAAACTAATTATGTCAGCGTTTATTGAAAACCACTGTCAAATTGTCGGTGCGATAAGACTCCGCCCACTGTTACGCCTCTTGCTGTCAATCAACTGGTTTGTGTCCCCACGCTCAACATTATCTGTCATATAAAGTTGTGACATTATTCACAGATTTAACTGCGTGATCGAGCCAGGTAAAACATCAAATAATGTGGCGCCCTCTAGCGGCCAAAATGGCTGATCAAAACAGAAAATGTTTGCTTACGAATTAGCCAGAGATACTCAGCCTGTCTGTGTTTTTGAACTTTACGATCACTGATAAGTGTTAAAGGAACACATGGCAATCTTGAGTTTCAAAAACTAGCAGCATCCCGTTAGTTTTTCTACACAAATTGCATTTGTTCAATCATTAATGTTAATTATAAGAATTGTATTAAGCCATTTTTTTTTTCTATTATTTTTTTTTTTATATTATTGCACCAGTAATATATTAAAACTTAAAGTATAATAAGACGAAATAGGAATACTTAAAATTTTATTTATTTAAATGTAACCAGGGTAAAAGTAAAAATGATACTGGATATATAAATTGTGACACCCATTTCAAATACTGCAAGATTGCCATGTGTCCCTTTAAGTGCCTACTAATTAGTTGTACACACGGTAGCGTAAACTGGAACAATGGCAAGTGTGAACCGGTGTTTAATCGGCTGTTTCTGAATTGGGTTCATTTTATGGTTGATTGTTCAATCAACATGAAACAATACAAAAGGTGCGATTACTCA
Organism: Cyrtodaria siliqua; assembly: GCA_037043455.1. NCBI lineage: Eukaryota > Metazoa > Mollusca > Bivalvia > Adapedonta > Hiatellidae > Cyrtodaria > Cyrtodaria siliqua. The sequence continues at coordinate 113,364 of JAWPHD010001636.1, forward strand.
AAATATTGGTGTATGTAGCATTTCTGAATTTGCAGCGCGATCTTTCTAGATTCTTTGGAACTCGTGTTAGTTGAACTTGTATATGCCTCAGTTTAGCCTTACATTTTTTAAATATATTGCTATTTATTTTATTTCTCTGCATGTTAGCATACTGAAATGCATTTAATGAAAATACGAAATGGTGACAAGAGTCTGCATTTTTGTATTTTCTTATGATATATGCATGCATTCATTCTGTCCTTTTTTAAATTTCAGTCTTTACAATTTTTAAAAATTAAAATTACAATAAATTAAATACAATTTTTAAAAAAGTTCTGAACTTTTTCCCGGTATGGGAAGCATGATATTATGTCCTTTAATGGGGCATAACACCGCCAAAAGTCATTGAACTGGAACACATCAATGCCATGCACAACTACACATGGCACTAATCATCCCTGCCATTGTATCAAGAGCACAGAAATGTGACTAACATTGTGTATTAAAACTTTAAAGAACTCAATTTCATTAACCAGTACACAACAATGGCAGTGCAACTAGGCTTGGTATAGTTCTATGACAAAAACGTCACAGAACAGAGCTACAGATAAGCAAGGTATTTGCGTAAATTCCCAGTTAAAACTCGCTAAATTAGGCTAAATACACAATTAAATTTCTTTATTGGTGCGTACCAATTATGTTTAACAAATTAATTACGCAAAATAACCGTTTTTGTCAGCATATCATATTTTATCCATTACCGTGAAGATGGCCAATATCAAACGGAATGCATCGCCGTTTCCAGTCAATTCTCAAATAAGCGAGCCATTGAGATTGGCTAAATGTGACTGGTTATCAAGTTTATTTTTTTCACTCGAAAGTAAATCCTTCAGGAACAAAAATGTTGTATTCAGTCTATTTTTAATTATTCGGCATCACCGAAGCACTCAACTTTATCTGTACGTCAACATGGCTAAAAGAGGAGCAGGTGTTTGAACTCAGTGCAAGAATATTCAATATCGCTAAATATTAATAACTAACTCAGAACACAATAATAACTAACGTTGCGACATTGAGTCGTGACGTCAATAAAGTGTTGCTGACGTCAACATCATCCGCCGACAACGTTCAATAAAGCGAATATTTGTTTGCAAAAACGTAATTTAAAATGTAATAAATAGATTATTTAACTGCTGAGATCGACGATAGGTAATCCTTTACTTGATGGTAGACGTGCTTTGTTTTTTTTACTTACTCGCATGCGCTCGTTCGTGAAAAAAACTACACGCCTACCTCTTGTGAAGGATTTCCCTATAATCGATCCCAGCAGCTAAATAATCTCTATATAATTCATATAGGGCCCTGGTTTTGTATCACTGCTTAACACAGAAGTTCAGAGAGATATTGCACAGGGTATAGTTCTCCCTGTACACTGGACAGACTACTTTACATCCCCCCGAAGGATGACCTATATTCACAGTACCATACTGCGGGAGTTTGTTTGAAAAATCTGGGATGTGACCCCACTGGAAATCATACACGTGATTTCTGGGACTCGAGTCAAGTATGTTTAACACTTGGCGACCGCAGGGTTAAGTTTCCAAAATTATATGGCAACAAAAGAACACAAGATAAATATGTCTGGAAGTCTCCTGAAACATGAGTCATACACAAATATCCTAGACACATTCGGTATACACAGGGTCTGAATGACACTGACTACCACAACAGCCATGGTTCTCACGTCTCCGTCTAGGTATTCTTTTAGTTTAGATACTACAGATTACCAAATGTGCAAACGACGACTAGAATCGTCAGGGGATGTTTATGCTCACACAACCTTCCAATTGTTCACTCGATTTTTTAAACATGCAGAATGAATAACAAATACGTAGTCTAGATCATCTGCGACGCTTGCTTGTTTACAAAATTATCAGGCGTCGAACATGATCAAGACTAATTTCATGTAGATCAATCCGTGACAACACAAAACATTCATAAACTGAAAATGTGTGCTAACTTTATTGACACGTATGACAGTGGAGAGTGTAAACTTGCACATATTCTACTTACGATAAATTGTTTCGTCCTAACTGGAGCACTCTTGCTGCACAAAAGAAAACAAAATGGAGGAATGGCCGGATCAAAACGGAAATGGATTGCTATGACGTCAGGCTGTTCCAGTAACACATTACTTTCACGAAACGCCTCCCGAGTATTGGCGATCTGGACAGTGAGGTCTTAATCAACTTTATACTCACTATAAAAACCATATACATCTATATAAATCTTCCTTGGAATTTTATTAGAACAAAATGTATTTCATTTCGATTCAAAAACATATACAGAAAATGGAATTCGCAATTAACCATCTCCATACACGAGGGGTACAGCAAATTAACGCTTCACTGTGCACTATATGCAGTATATGGAATCTCGAAATAGGTCAAACTCCATCACAGTATTAGAGCGTTCTAATGGTTTCCATACACAGTAATAGTTATCTCAATTTCTATATTCATGAATAATAACGCTCTATGAAAAGGAGCATAGCAATACTTATATTTGTTTTCTTCAACTCGTGGTATAAAATTGTCTAACACACCTCCATTTTCCTAGCGAAATATATTAAGCGGTGTTGTAAAACATGCAGAACAACGACGCATATTAAACACACATAAATAATGATTATGACTTTCATTACTATATAATCACACGTGGGAATATGTGCTACTATATAATCACATGTGGGAATATGTGCTACTATATAATCACACGTGGGAATATGTGCTACTATATAATCACACGAGGGAATATGTGCTACTATATAATCACACGTGGGAATATGTGCTACTATATAATCACATGTGGGAATATGTGCATTAATACAAAACGCGTCTCTCTGTTTGTAAATTATTTGTTTCACACTTAGTCGATGTTGATTAGTAAACGATACGGCGACACTGAACTCTGTCAATTAAACATATCTGATTGATCAGCTGATTCCATTACCGTCTACTTCTAAAATGATACGTGCATTAACTGATATCCCGTGCTTTATCTGATAACGATCTGACCAGCGTTGCTTGGCATTAGTTAAATAGTTTGTTTTTTGTGATTAATATCATAATGTTTAAAAAGATCGACGGTAGTGCTTATCGTGGAACCACAGTATAATTCTTGTTTTTTATTTTTCACGAGATGTGATTTAACTATCTAATTTCATTTACAATGTAATTGTATGTTATAAGCGACACAAAGGATAACATTTCAGATAGTGAAAGTCAACACAGGTAAAATATACGACGTTTTCTGTCATATAAACGATTGTTGAATTTAGTATGTATTTTATTTTACTTTTTGTGAAGAATTCCACAACAAAAATGTCCCATTTGAAACCATTTCTTCGGCGTTATAACTAGTTATTTTGTAACGGAATTTACACTTATATACTAAGCAAAATAAATTTAGCACGTAAAGGGCATGTCATTTCTATAGACGAGATTAAAAGCAGAGTGTGTAAGGGGTCAATGATAAAGTGACATAAATATGGCCAATAATAATGCTACAAAGTCATGTTTTAGCAAAGTCGGTGATAATAATAAAGCAAGTATGAAAGAATTTGCCAATTAGTGTCAATGCCAAACATTAAATGTGTTCAAAGCATTATGCGGGAGGTCATTCTGATACTTCGCTTAGAAAATAATAAAATAATACAATGGTTTGAAAATCACATCCTTACCTAGCATGTTAAATATCTTCAAACAATTATATCAATGTTCATATGTTTAAGCTATGTCCCTAAAAAGTCGAGCTTAACTACTTTTGTTCAGTATATATATCAGCAAGTTCATGTCAGTTACCGCTGTCTATGGGCATACCGTATGGGCTTACACACGGTATACAAGTATGCATACTGTGCATGATGTTGGGGGTTTAGAACGTTTGAAGCATATACTATTAGTATTATTAATGAAGTATTTTTCGCTCGTGAAAAAAACATACGCTTGTATCAACTGCAAAGCGTACTATATTAGACAGCCTTAACCAATTTGTTTTAAAAAGGCAAAAACATATCAATTGTCTTTGTGAAAATGATATCAGCGTCACATCCAAATTGGCCGCCGTTATTAATTAATCACACAATCATTAAAAAAAACTCAAAGCACTAGCCCGCTTTGTCAATATTATTATAAAATCTTTCTAAAACAGAATAAATAAAAAAACACCGAAAAAAAAAAAGAACAAAAGAACAACAACAACAACAACAACAACAACAACAAAAACACACACACAAACACAAAAAAATAAATATATGTGTATGTATATAAGTATATGTATATGTTCAGGGTCTTCCACAGAAATTATTTAAGGGATAGGGGAAATTAAATTTGAATGTCATGGGTGGGTGTGGATGTACCATTCGGGTAATCAGTATGTTTAGGGATCATGATTTGTTTCGATGCAATTTGAAGTAAATTTCAATTGTAAATGAAAGGATTTTTAAGAAGTATAGTCTACATGGCACTATTTGTAGACAGGTATAATGCATTTTGGAGATTTATTGGTGTTGTTAAGGGACAGGGCAGATAGATCAAAGGACAGGGGTTAATTAAGGAGTTGGGGGAAATTAGATTTTAGAATTAAGGGATAGGAGGCATATGCTCCTAAATGGCCTGTGGAAGACCCCGATGTGTGTATGTATGTGTGTATATATATTTAAAAAAAATGTTTAAAACTCTACTAGCAAGAAGTATTGCTATGTCACTATTTATTCATGGAGAGAGAGCAGCAGGAATAAATAATGGATAAAATAACGTATAAAACATAAATAAAAGAGCAGTACATTACAGCTGTGAAACAACTACAAAAATGAATAGATCCTACAGATCCGTCCCAAGCTTATATACCTTTTCTTATTTACCATCTACGCGCTACCCTAATAGTAGTGTAGTACACGGTAATGAATGAACCTAACAATAGGTCAATACCACCACGCGATAAATAATTACCTCACTCACCTGGGTGTACGCTGACCGACTGACCCCGTGATGTGACAGACCTCTAGTACACTCGTCAGGATCATGCTTAAGGTGTACAATGCTCAACGTGCACTGGCTGCACTATAGGCAAACACAAAACGAATAAACAATTGTCTACGCCATGCTTGTGGCTTGCAACACACTGACCGATGTGTGTTTTACCAGGTCCCCATCATTGCGCGGTATCACGTATGTAGCAACGAGAACCAGTCTCGTGTTTGAACACACAGACGACCTTTACATGTATGTGTCCCAATGCAATCACTTGGGCCTGTGACCGACTCTTTGGCGATTATAGTATCATGCATATGCTGCAATTATTCATGGTGATTATTGAGCAATATTATTGGGCAATTTCGTTTCACAGCAATTACTAGTTTAATTAGTTACATAGTTGTTAACCATTTATCTACTACTGAAATTGTTTATACTGTAGTTGTCTCTCTCTCTCTTTCTCTCTCGCTCGCTCGCCCACTCGCTTCTTCCTTAATTTTATTTTCATTGCCCTTGATCATATTTGAACTTGTTTCTTTATTGTGTTGTCTGATGCTCTCTCCCTCACCCCCCCCCCCCCATTCCCCCCCCCCCACCACCCACACACTCTCTCTCTCTGTGTATCTCTCATGCTTACTTGCCAGCTCGCTGTCTGTTTACTTCCTTTTGTTATTACCTAGATACACGAACGTCTGAATTAATCAATCAATCCGTTCTTTCCCCCTTTACCTACCCCTCTAGCTGAATTTATTTACTTATTATTATTATTATTAAATTATATTATGCAGTTCTCAACACGAGTCCTGTGTGACTTTTTTTTCTCATACATAATGTATTTTGATTAAACATTATTGTTGTTGTTGTTGTTGTTATATTAAAATACTCAAATTGTTTCAACATCTTTTCAACCGCCGCTGAACAGATTTGGAAACTCACTTTTATAACAAGTTATTGTTATTCCTATGTATTTACAAACATTGGGACCACGTCTATGTTTTACATTTGAATAAACGTAAAAGGAGGACCGCTTCATCTTGTCGCAGAGTATACATCCTTGCGTAAGGCTGGTGTTAAAGGTTGATATGAAAGGAGGTATAAAAGTCGAACAGGAACTGTGTTAAACACATTTAGCATATGTATAAACACATTAGGCATATGTGTAAACACATTAAGCTGAGAAGTAGAATTCACAGAACACAGTCAACATAAAATACACATACACAACAGACGACAATTGCTAGGAAAAGGAAAGGATACGACACTACAAGTATACGACACTACAAGTATAACAGTGTTGACAATATATTTACGAAATTACGAAAAGTTTGTAAGTTAGAAATAATAGTTAAATATTATTTTCACACAAATGTAATAATGGAAACCTGTTCCTTGTAGATAAGATGTAAAAGGACGAAGTTAATATAAATAAGTCTTTCACAAAGTTGATGATTTTTATTAATCGTTTCTGATAGCCATCAAGCACTGTTCCAAATAATATGTCAGAGACTGAAAATTTAGACCGGATCAGAAATTACGTGACAAATTGGGACAGCGATTAATATAACAATATAAACATACTTTTCTCACGTACCATTGAACATATGAAAACAGTTGTTCTTTAGAATACTTGTATACTCGGTAAAAAAAGTTTTGGACCAGGGTATATAAAGTCATATAAAAATAAAACTAGTGAACAGAATTTAAGTATCTTTTTTAGAAACCAAGGTCTACCCTACCCGGTTAATTTGGTACCAGAAACATTAAATTCCAAAAAGATTTGATTTTAAAAAAATATCGCGAACACACAAAGGGTCTGTAAAAAATGTTGCAAAGTCCATAGAAAGTAACAGTTACGGACACATTCGAGTAACCAATAAAAAGATTATTATTTTTTCGCAAACTTCCATTGTAAACGATAATTATTGTTGATTGTTGATCTATTGTGAATTATCAACTGAGATAATAAGGGTAATGGTCGAATGTCAAGGTTCAGCGATCATTGAACGGGTTCGAACACTGCCATGGTCCAAAACTTTTTTTACAGAGTATATAATAAACGCGATCAAGAGAGCGCGTCATGTCCATTTGGTATAGTTTGCCTTAAACAATCATCTGGTCTAAAATAAAACATGTGTGCCAAACAAGCTAAATGACTTGATTGCACATTTTGAATAGTAGCAAATAGACGAAAGAATATATGTACCTACATTAAGTGCATTAACAATATTTTATGATTAAATTATCTAAAGTTGTTAAAATTACAAACAGTTTGTAGGTTACTTATGTAGCTTAACCGCAATATTATCATATATTTTCAGTTCGAGCAGTTTCATGTTTGTGTACCCTGTGAAAGATAGGTAACAGTTAACATGTACCTTATACGCCCCATTATATTCTTAGTGCTTCTTGGGGTGATTAACTGCCATACATTTGACGATGTTGATCGCCTACTTAAGCACCTTTTCAACGAAACGAGGTACAACAAACACATAAGGCCAACTTACAACCAGAGTCGACCCACGCAGGTAAGAAATGATAAAACAAATCATAATTTTCAAGATTCGAAATACGTATCTCTGACCTTGACTACTTTTATTTTGAACATATATCCAGACAAAATTGTGTTCGTGTCAGGCGAGTAATATTGACATTAGTTACTCAATATTGGACGGTAATAACACAAACAGTACACAGTTAAGACAACTTCTTCAAATATGACTGGACTACCTCTTGGGACTCTATGATTGTGCCTACTGAAACCCCAACTAAGGGAGGTGGGTTTATGAGCTTTCGTACCTCGGGTTTTCTGGTCGTACCCTAGATTGGTTTTCTCTTAGCTGCAACTACTATGGTTGTTCAGTACGGTTCTGGATACATCCTGAGATGTTTATTATTGTGTATGTGTTTCTTTAGTTAGTTTCTCAGGATGTGGACTTTATTGTTAGAGAATTCCTTTTGATGGGATGTAGTTTTGTTTACACTGTCTTGTCTATTTGGGCGCTGAAGACAGGATAATAGCGAGGATTGTGCGCATATAAAATCCTGTCTTCACCACCCTTTCTGTTGTTTTTGTCTCTTTCATTGTATTTTCAAGTCCTTGTTTGCAGTACAGTGTGGACCTACGATGCCATTGCGCTCGGACGCTGTGGTTTCTATAAGACCATATATCTCATTTTTGTATAAACGTGAATAACTATGCTTGAATACTTAATGCTTACAAGGTTTCATTATCAAGGCCCATCTGTGTTGCTTTAAAATAGACATCGCTTAAGTCGGTGCTAGGAGGCGTGAGAGGTGTTGCATCTTATAATTACCTCTCATGAACAGACTCAATAAAACCGAGTCTGCTACTTTTCTCTCTTGTTTGTGTTTGTTGCTTCGAAGGATTACCTGTTCAGTATTTATTGACATTCACTCTAGCGTTTGTTTAGTGCTGTGTGGCGGCCATAAAATGTCGCTCCCACTAAACATCAGTAGTGTTATTATTTACTGGTCCTTTGGGGATCATCAAGCCCATTCCATGTTGCTTTAAAGTTGAATATCGCTTAAGCCGGTGCTAGTCGAAGCGAGAGGTGAGGCATCTTATAATTACCTCTCATGAACAGACTCAATAAAAACCGAGTCTGCTACTTTTCTCTCTTTTTTGTGTTTGTTGCTTCCTAGGTATTACCCCTTTCAGTATTTATTATATTTACTGATCCTTTTAGAACATCGCTTATGCAGGCGCTAGGAGGCGTGATAGATGTTGTATTTTATAATAACCTCTCATGAACATACTCAATAAAACCGAGTCTGCTACTTTTCTCTCTTGTTTGTGTTTGTTGCTTCCAAGGGAGCACATTTTCAGTATTTATATATAAACAAAAACATCATTTTCATGGATATTACATGTGTATGGAATTAACCACCGCTTTGAAGGTCGCACTACACAGTGCACTTTTACAATGGTGGCCTATATGAATAAAGTTTACTGGGCCATTCCGAACAGGAAGCTTCCAGGCTAAAAGTTACTTTTTTTATAAAACACAGTCATTTGCCCACACACAACTTTACAAATTATGGTACGTTGACCAGGTGTTTCTTTTAAATTTGAGTGGTTAATTTGGGCTTTAACTCCAGAGTTTGGATTAGCATTCCTAGTCTTCTTCAACACCCATGAAATTGTCATATTTTGGTGGCAGTGTCGGCTAATAGCTGCAAATCCAATTACAAACTGTGTTCATCTCACCTGCAACAACAATTAAACATATCTGTCAGCAATTATGAAACATATTTAAAACCGAAGAACACACAACTCATTGTTATGGCGTAATAATTATCCTACCGTGGGTTTCAATGGAGCTAACTGTATAGTGAGACCTGAAGTTCAGTTTAAACGGGAATCTTACTTATTCATACTCCCAGGTTTAAGCATCTGGATGCTATAAAGCTATTAATATTGTTACGAGCCGGCGACTTCACTTTTCAGTGGTATTTGTGATAAATAAGGTGGACTCCGTTTATGTTAAAGAAAATAACTAATTAAAACTAAGTTGGTAGGTTGAAGAGTAAACAAGATCGTGTCGGTTTATGAATCTTTAATTCGTTTACAATACTTCCTTTTCTTTACAATAGTATTTAAAACATGAATCAATACTAAATATAATGAAATGATACAATAGGGTATACTGTCAGTGATCTAAAGAATATCAAGTTCATCAACAAATTGTATAATAACTATGTGCGAATCAGTAATCTATTTAAAATTATCATCTCGTTTATTTAGCATCAAAATGATTAAAGTTTAAAATGCACCCTTGCAATAATTTAAATATTAATCTTCAACCGTTTAAATGCCCCCAAAAGTCTAAATTACTTATGACAAAAACGTTCTAAATGGCCAGAATAAAGCAAACAGAATACTAAGGCTTTACCTAAAGAGAAAATTCAAGGAGTCCCAGATCAAAACCTGTGGGGACTATTTATACCCCTTATCCCACAACTAACAACGATCAATCTTATTAAAATCAGACCCTTTATCATGCTACGATACTCTACACTACTAAGGATCTGACAACACTGCATTTGGAGGTCACGTCAGATTGACCTTAAGATTAGACAATCAGAATTCAGCCATAACAATCGCTCGGTATACTCTTCTTCACTGCGCATGGCACATTTGGAGCAGTCTACGCTCAGTATTGAAAGAGACAATGTCCGTAACCTTTACTTATAAAACACAAAATAATTGCGTTGACAAACATAACACACCAACCATTATTGAACAACTCCTAAAATACAAACAAGATTGTTTGACGGAATTCAATAGCGGTACAAAACACATAAGTACCGATTCTTGGGGCTGAACCCACACTAAAATTACACTCGCGGGTAATAATAGTAGAACGTCGGAATAGTCCATGTCGCTACCAACAGAGCTAAGCGGCAAGACGTACTAAGACATACTGTTTAGAGAATATAATGTCGCAATAATCTCGGTAGAGTATATATTTTTCAGATACTTTTCCGAATGTTGATTTTCTTCGTATTCTTCATGTAAAACATGCCATTTAGTGCATTTCTTTGAATTTATCGTGCAATCCACAGCAAAAACACGAAGACTTTATCTTTTTTCGGATATAGATCTATGTGTTGTATGTGCATTTTCGTTTGTTCAGGTCACTCGAACATCACCTGAAGTGCAGATGAAACGCGCGATTTCATTGATTGAATTTAGTTGATGTTCTCATGAATATTGATTAGATGAAAGGCCGATCTGACGTGACCTCCAAGGCAGTGTTGTCAGATCCTATAGCGGAGAGTATCAAAGCGTAATTAGGATATGAATGTAATGAGATTGAACAACGATGGAACCCCGCAACATTCGTTTTGGGCAAATTTCCACATAAAAGAAGAACATTGTTCCGAAAAATGCGTTGTACTCGCAACTTACTCTACAAGTACAAACAAGCAATATACCGCTTAACTGTAACAACATAGAAATAATGATTTCTGATTTAAACTATGTAAACTAACTTCATAGATTTATAGAATAAACATTAATTTAAAATGCTGATACCTTTGAATCAGAGCAATATACATATTCAGGGTAGAGATTAACCCTTTTCTTAAGCAAAGATAGTTTTTCCAAAGTTTATAGATGACATGTATCTAGGCAACATCATCCCAAAGTGCAATGCAACTACAACAACAACACTGGCTGCTAAAACAATGACAGGTGCTCTTATATGATGAGTAGGTAAATCAGGCAATCGTTTGAATTAGCAACAACACAGTTTTAAATATCTAATATTAAGCTGACAGCTAAAGTTAAATAAAAGTGACCTTTCAGAATGTAAACATTCATAGACGTGAAAACCCGATCATAACGATATACTAGACTATAGTAACTAACAGATTCGAGTCTCAATATTTTCAATGTAATGCTTATGTCGCCGATCATGGAATGGTATGGAAATACCATATGGAAGGTGCCATGTTCACCGCGCATACCATCTTCGCGGTGGTTCACATTGCCGTACTATTGACATTTTAAAAATTACAGGCTATTACTCGTGAATAGCCATCGTTATTTTTGGAGGCACTGTGCACCCACAGTTGTTATGCTGTACATCTGCATTTGAAATAGAAGTATAATTACGCATGCGCAACGTTGAGTCATTCTTTTCGGGTCGGGATTACAGCATGAAATATTTAAGCCTTTTGGGGCTTTACTGCGGTGCACCACGCCCAGTTCGGCTGTGCACATTATTGTAAACTTTCAAAAAATACATAACTTTCAAGTTATTAAACGAAGAAACATTTTAATGTAAAATTAGAGTTTTGATAAAACATTTTTATTGAAGCCGTTTGGGGCTTCCGTTTGTGAAAATTGTTAGGGCTGCCATATAATGTATTTGTTGCCGGCAGCCCGATTTTTGGAGCCGCGCCCATGATTTGCCAAAAACTTAAAAAATGATAATACGTTTCTGATGTGTTCCGAAATAATGAGTTCAGCTCAACACGGAGCTAGAGGGTGTGAACGGTATCAAGCGTTTACCACTACCGTTCATTAACAGTTTCAATCAAACCGAGACTGACTAATATATTATTGTTTTATATTTATCGTGTTCGGTGATTTCCAAATTTCGCATTTCATACTCTTTTTACGATTATATCAAAATCATTGGAAAATGACTGTTTTCATGCAAAGAAATATTTGTGTGCGACAACATTTGTTTGTTTTTGAGTTAACATTTATGAATGCTCAAATCTACATTTTTCCTCAGTTATTTTGATTTGATTTGATTCAAAATTCATTTATTGCCACACATGTGGAAGTACAATGCATCTGGGTCTGGCCAGCGCGACAAGTGCTACCTATATTTATTTAGTAAAGGTCCTTCCCTATTTTGAGACGTGGAAAAGTAATAGATTATTTATATATTATATTTACATCCATAATAGAGAATATCTTACATTCAGCAGTACAGTTTTCGGAAAGGTCTGCGAAGGATACACAGCTGATAGAGAAATTCGTAACGTACAAATGAGAAAAAAACAAAAACATTTTACAGAGCTATGCATTAATGCCGTAGTTTCATAGCTAGCGTTCGGCTTACACCTTATTAAGATGGCACTAAACGGACACTTATTTTACACGAACACATACTAACGCATGAACCCATTTTACAAACCATAACGTACAATACATTTATTTTTAACTTGGCACAAACAAATTGTACAATTTGAAGAAAAAAAAGTGGTTTGCTGTATGATTCCAAATTTACCGATTGAATAAACAAAACCAGAATTAAACCATCATATCAAAATTAATAAAGAAGATAATTTTAAACGTTGAAGAGCATCGTAGAGATCCGTGCTTTGCTACCTATGCTGGAAACACAAACACACATTCACGAGAGTCATTATCGATTAAATATCGGCATGGTTAATTAGTATTTGCAAACGCTTTTCATTAAAGTATCTATCCCGCGAACAACAGCCAAGTTTGCAACATATGTACACCGTTACTAAATCTACTGACGAGTAGGTATATAGATAACTTACATATTTTGAGAATCTTAAACTCTATAGACACAGTATAAAGGTCTTTAACCAGCCAGGCCGAACATAAAAAACTGGTAGGTCGAATTAATAGTTACCAACGCATAATTCATTTTACGCATATTCATTCACATATTAAGAAGCCGTGAATCTTTACTATTAATCGGCATATATACATTATTATATGACCTGAACACCTGGACAGCGTTTTGCTTCGTCTTTAAAGTTGTTCTTTGTTTCTCTGTATTTATGGTTGACTGTCGTCCTTGAATGCTACTTTTCGTGCTCAATTTTTATATCTACTTGTAGTGTAATTCTGCCATTATTTGGTGGGTTAGTTTCTTTAGGTAAACCATTTGTTTGTGATATTGGGGTGTCCATATGGATAAACAAAGTAAATGTTTAATACCATATTCTTTGAAGAACTAATTTAATTTGTTTTCTCTCTTTATCAGAACAATATGTAATAGATTGCAAAGCGACTTTTATTAATTATTTTTGTATTGACAAATTTCTTTGTTTCTCATATACCGTAAGTGTATTCTTCAAAGCATTACATTATTAAATTGGCTATAAGCAATGTTTTTGAAAAAATAATATAGATTTTCTTAAATAATTATATAACTAATTGCTTTAAATGTATACAAATATCTCAACGCTCTCAAAAAAAGCGTATGTCCATTCCGTTACCATATCCTCTCCTAAATCACCGCGCGGATTACTGTATGACTTCCCCCATACGATATGGCGAGCAAGAGCAACACTAGTTATGGCTCCGCCATCAGGGACCTCAAAGCGTGGGTGGGGAAGTAAATGGTCAAATATTTAAAACATAATTCAATTGCACTCATTTTTCCATATTTTTGAACATAACTTATATATATATAATTGCCCATGAAAGATAAACACCATATCAAACGATTTTATTGTTTCAAACTTGGACGTCTGCCCAGGGGGTTGGTTGTGAGTGGGGGAGAATAGTATATTGATGTTATTTGTTTTAAATTATTTCTTAATTGACCGTTATAATGACGGGATTACAATGTATTTTTCTCTGTCGTTTGTGATTCCCGTAGAGTTGGCGTTAAAAGTCAATAATACAAACATTTCAATTGCAGCGTCAATCTTTTTAAAAATTGGCAAATACTCGTCTATTAAAAAAAACATACTCTACTTATTATTATTTCAAAATCAGTGGTGTGCCCAGGAGGCCGGTGGTTGAAGCGGGTGACGAGGGATGTTGTTGGTTGATGTCATTTTGGGTCAATTTATTTTCTCAAGTTAATGTTATTAATATGATGACTTACGCAGTTTTAAAATGTGCTGTCCCAGGGCCACCTTTGGACTGGGGTGAGTTCAACAAGTTAATTATATAAAATTCTTTAATATACTTTATTAATTTAAAGTGTCATACATACAGAATAACATACATACATACATGTTTTACTATTTTTGTTCTGAGTACCAACACACAATCATCACAAGCTACCTTTAGCTTTGAATACAGGGTTAAAGGGGGTGAACATACATGAATGTATACTATTGGACTGTGTGACTAACGCGTGGGGATTTGTGACGGCGTGTCGTCGAATTGGCTCCAGTTAGCATTAACTATAAAATTATTTTAGAAGAACACACACTCACTAAGGCTCCATCTTGATATTTGAATACTGTGTGATCCTTTAATAACAATATCTAATAAAATTAGCAGGTTCTCCTTACGCCAACCATAATGATAACAATTAAGGTCGCTAAATGATATTAGTAAATATTCGGATCAAAATAATTGCTATCTAACTCATACATTTTCATAGGTGAGATAAGACCAGAAATCTTCGCTCTCACATGTTTATCAAACTCTATTATAATTTCAAAAAAAAGTACATATCGTTCATCTTCGAGTAGGGGTGTAGGCTATTTTTGTTGTACTACTCTGTCAAGATATTATCAAATCTAAACGTATGTAGTTATCTTATTCTATACCTTTAGATAACATGTAATATAATTTCTTCGTTCATATAAATCTAGAACATATGTGTGTATTTGTTAAGAAATGTGTATTTTAAAAATCTACTAAGATAATTCTCTAGTGGATTTGCTTTTTATATTAATTATAAAATCTACTTTTTGAATTTAATCATACTTCCATTCTTTCTTTTTTCAGGTGAACATTTCGCAACAAATATCATCAATCGAAGAAATTAATATTGCAAATGAATATATAGTTACAATGAGTATATTGAAAGTTTCTTGGTATGACGACTTTTTAGTCTGGAATGCTTCTGAATTTGGAGGTTTAACACAAATGTCTCTACCCCGAGACCTTTACTGGAAACCTGAGTTAATGTTATCAAGCGGGTCAACTAATGATGATGCCACTATCGGTAGCGTGTTTTCACCCGCATTTCTTACCAATACTGGGTTAGTTAAAATGTTTCCTACGGGTTATTTTAAAACAAAATGTGAAGCAGACACGTCATTTTTCCCTTTTGATTCCGTAGTGTGTTTCTTCAAAATAGTATGTTCTAACTATGATTCGGAAGTTGTGTTTCAGTCACCAAATACTGTCATAGATATGTCCGATTTCAAAGTCAATTACGAATGGAACGTCAAAAAGACTGACTCGATCTCGACAACGTTTACCGACGCAACAACGTCAATTACGTTGTCCATCGTTTCAAACAGTTTAACTTTAACTCGTAGACCCATGTTTGAAATGGTACATACACATTTGTCGCTTGCATTACTGCTGATACTTTGTCACCTAACATGCTTCGTACCAGTGGACTCAGGAGAAAGGTTGTCCTTTTCAATAACAGTTTTCTTGTCATTTGTTTTTTTTGCTACTTTATCTTTGGAAGAATTACCAAGAAATTCAATATCGATTTCGCTGGGTTCTTACGTGGTGATGTTTGGTAGTATCGTAACAACATTAGGGGTGATGTGGAGCATTTTCATGGTTCGGCTATCAAGTTTAACAACGGAACAGTGCAAAATCCCAAGATTTCTGTCTCAAATGTTTACGAATCATGTACTATTTAAACGACGTAAGCCTAAATCAAAAAAGTCTGAAATCAGAAAAGCAAAGGTAGTTTATGTAGAGGAAAACTCACATTATCATGATGATGGAAACGAAAACGAAACAATCAACGCTATCGAAACAGAGCAAACTTTACAAGAAAATAGTGAAAACGTGAAATGGTCAGAAATATGTAAGATGCTGGACAGAATGTATTATACGTGTATGGTTGCTATCAATGTATTAATTGTGGTTTCTGTAATTTGTTTATTGGCATATTATAAATTAATATAAGTTATCTGATATCAAAATGACACAAAAAGGTCTGCAACCAGAAAATCAAAGGTTCTTTATGTAGAGGAAAACTCACATTATTATGATG
Source organism: Cyrtodaria siliqua (assembly GCA_037043455.1). Taxonomy (NCBI): domain Eukaryota; kingdom Metazoa; phylum Mollusca; class Bivalvia; order Adapedonta; family Hiatellidae; genus Cyrtodaria; species Cyrtodaria siliqua. Next base: position 129,826 of record JAWPHD010001636.1, read on the forward strand.
ATGTAAACGAAAACGAAACAATCAACGCTGTCGAAACAGAGCAAGCTTTACAAGAAAATATTGAAAACGTGAAGTGGTCAGAAATATGTAAGATGCTGGACAGAATTTATTATACGTGTATGGTTGCTATCAATGCATTAATGTGTTTTTTGTATTTTGTTGATTGGCATATTATAAATTAATATAAATTATCTGATATCAAAATGACACCTGTGCTTGCAAACTGATCGATCAATTACGGCATGAATTCGTCTGACAAGTGACATTGATAATACAACTTTAAATTTCAGTCTTAATCAAAACAATATCTTGTAATTATATCAACGTTAACAAGTATACATAGACAGTTATTACGGCGGAGTATCATGTTTTTAAAGTAGATACAAAAATGTAATTACAAAGTCCAAAATATGGGAATAATCCTTATTAATCTATATAGAAAGTGGAATCGCAACATGTAAACTAAAGGGTCTTGGAAAGTAAACTTTCCTATAGGTAACCCGGTTGTTAACAATTTATGTTTGATGTGTAGCAAACTTTGCTTATTTACTTGTACCGGTATTTACCCACCTTTTTAATAAAACTAAATACTAGATTAAGTATAAGGTATAATTTAAACATCTGAATACAGGTTACTATACTATTTTCTTTAATTAGATCATTTTTTATATTGAGCCTACAAATGCCTAAAGCCCTTTGATACAAACAATTGTTTTAAACAATAGTGCTTAACATAGACATACAGATATTATTAATATTCATGGTTTTCCTTTCGGGTTATTCCGAAATATATTTAATATTTCGTCCGATTTTAAACCGAAGTCGTTTTACCTTTAAACGTTTACTTGATAGCATGGCAAAGGTATCGTTATGCATATGAAAACAACGCTGTCTTGATATTGTCTAGACGTATTGGCAGCTATGACGGAAACCATTTTTGAAGAGTAAATAATACCAGAAACTGTGTTAATACAATTAAGTTTATAACTGTTTGAGATATATATTAAACAATGTTTTAACATCAATATAAAATGCTGATGCACTTTAACGCTGTAAATATTGAGTTCTGCTCAACCCTGGTCTAGAGGACGGTAGCAAGCACTTTTCGCTACCGTTCATGAACAAATCAAACCGAAACTGCAATATTTTTTGAATTTATCGTGTTCGGCGATTTCCAAATGCTCCTTTCATACTCTTTTTAACACTTATTGTAGAGTGACATTAAGGTATAGTTAGTAGAAGTAGTGCTATATTAGTATACTAGTTAAATAAGTGGATAATCCGTTATGGAAACACATAGTATAATATGGTTTGTTTACCATTCCTACTGAATGAATACTGCCAGATGCACTGATGTTTTATATATGAACATTTTCAAGACATCAAACAAAGGCTATAATCATGATAACCATGTTTAAATGTAATTCCAATACTTGTAAGGTAAAAGTGAATGTTGTAACAATGCCGCTTAGTGTGGTTCCGCTTGAGACTGTGTAATGTCTGATCTTTTGAAGAAAACATGATTAAATAATATTACTCGGATACACGATTCAATTTAAGGGAGAATGTACATTGTATTATAGAGCAAAGCATCAAATCCTAGGCTTGTACTATTCAGAGTGACTTCACTTGGGAAAATAACGACTAGCAAGATATATACCTGTCATTCTGGTTGTAGGGAATCTTGTTTCGCATATTTTGCAAGGGAATCAGTGCTACCAATGTTTACAATCAAAACTTCACGAACACGAATTCGCGAAAATATATCTTCCAGCTTTAAGGAAGACTGTAATATTTTAAGATCGACGTGGATGAAGCACTTAAATAGGATGGTTAATTTGATTGTTTGGATTAATTACTTTACTGACGCAAACGTTTATGAATGTAGACGGATACTTGTGAATGAACGTGTTTGCGGATAACGAATATCGATACTAGCAGAGAACCTGTATTTATACTGTCCTGTTTTATAGGAAATGTCTATATGCTACGGTTTAAATTACCAATCGTCTTTTTTTTCACTGGTAGTTCCAAGGCAGTACCCTTATTGTCAACCTTTGTGATGTTGACGTGTTACACTGTACTTTTTATATATACGGTACTACTGCATTCTGCGAATGTTTTTCTTCTTCTTTGATTGTTTCTTTAGCTTTTCGTTTAGAAATGTAATTAAGTTAGAGCATTAATGATCAATAAAACTCTATACTATCACCAAAAATAGGTGTTGCGTTGTTTTTGTAATACCAGTTAATGAGATGGATATTTTATAGAATGTTGCTCCACTTCTAAATTATATTTAAATTATCATTCGCTTTTAATTTAAACCATTGTCTCCGCTGGAAAGATATTTTCTGGTTATCATATTTGTATTGAATTTGAACTGAATTGGGTTTTTAGGAGAACCAACACAAGATAGGTTATTATGACGCCAACCAAGAATTAACATACCAGGCCCACCCTCCATTTACATCGAGATACACACAGAGAGGTTGTCTAGGACCTGAATTTCTAAACTACACAATTAACTGCAAAGTTGCTGCAAATTCTAACGGTGGAGCCACGTTTTCACGTTTACACGTATATGGTCATGACGAAAGGCTTCATTGAACATGACAAACAATTACAACAACTTCATGAATGGGGGCGGGACCTACCGCTTTGCTTTTGCAGGGCCATATTCTATACCCGCTATACTTATCATATTTGTAGCGTACATCTCTAGTTTTGAAGCGTTTCGTTTTTGCCAGGCAATACTATACTAAACCAAATTGCTAAGTATCAACCTAAGAATATGTCAATAATATTCTCATTGTTTTGTATTTTGTGCTTGATTAGAGATACGGTTAAACAGCATAATAATGAGTGTAAATCGTCTACTCTGATTGCATGAACATATTTTAAAACTTTTAAATCAATGTGTTTTCTTAGAAATAAGTTATAACACTTATACAACTGCGTATACAGGATTTTATTAAGTACTTCGAATTAGTGAAGCTTTCGATGTTCCTAATTCTAAAATATGCCAGTTAAAATTATTTTGACATCATGTTTTACTAGCATTACCACTACAAATGCGTTTAAAAGAAATTTTCGAAATATTTAGTGTTAACGCTGAATTACAGTTACTTGAATTTCAATCAATATTCAATTTAAAGGGAGGTAAATTAAGATTATCCATATTTCATTTTTTTATTGACGGAGAATCTTCGATAAAGGGGTCAATTTTTTATGTTTTTTTCTATTATTTCATACGAATTTAAGAATTTTATATCTTTCAGCGATCTTTGACTCATGTTATGTGTTTTATCAGCATATTTCATGTTTTCATATAAAGGGAGGGTAACTCTCAAAAGATACAACAATTTAAACAAAAAATAAATGTTTTACAAACTATGGGTCAAAACAAAATACTTACCATATATCTTTTCTAAAACATATTCAAAATAAGAAAGTTAGTTAAGATACAAAAGTTGATACTTAGCAATTATGTTCAGTGTATTACTAAACAAACATAGCTTATTAATTAATTGTCGTCATGCTACATTTCTCAAAAAGTATGATCAGTATGAGCGCTGAGTTTTAAAAATGATGAATCTCCTGCAAAAGCAACCCAGACATTTCTCTGACGGGGCTAATAAACAATATTCTGATTGTTTTCTTCTTCTTTTTGCAAGTCAATTGACACTACATTGTTTTCAACTGTAATAGTATTGACACGCTACCTCGAAAAGTTAATTAGTAACCCCGGAGCTAGCATCAACAGAATACGCAGTAGAGCCTGTTACTGAGCAATAACCTTCTCGTAATTGATTGAATAAATATGTAGTTGCCCCAACTATATGTATTATGTGCTGCATTTCACCAGACAGGCAGGCTACAGACTGGTTACAGATAGGCTACAAACTGGTTACATACAGGCTACAGACTGGTTACAGACTGGTTACAGACAGGCTACATACTGGTTACAGACTGGTTAAATAGCAAAAACAATCGTTCAAATCGTCCTAATTAGTTATATTGTTAATGCTTAATGGCATTAATGGTGCTGACTGTTATGTCACTTTACTAACAGCATCCTAATAATATTAACCATTGATTTATATTTTTTCTTGTCTTTCTGCCGTTAAATATCACGTCAAAGGTAACGTTTGATGTTTGTCACCAATAATGGTGTATTCCCTTGTTGTTCTGGCTTCTGCCATTGCATAGCTCATGTCACAATAACGAGCTGTCTCCGAGTAGCCAAAAACGTCGACCGATCAAACGCTGGTAAGCACATTAAATATTCATAACCGTGCCCAAGGTGAATTAAAAACAATACACAAATGTTGTTCAATGTCAGACTATAAATTGAACGAATGAGATATATATGTTACTAATGTGTTTGGTACTGTAAAAAAAAAAGTTAAAGCGTGTTTGTTGATACAATTCAAAAACGGGATTGTCAGAAAACAATTAATGTAAGTGTAAATAAAGAAATCTACATAATGAAAATAAACTAGGCATCATAAATAGGTAATATAAGAACAACACAAAAATGATCATATATATATGAATATAACAAAAACATAGAAAACCACAAATGAAGTATTCAATGATTTCGCAGGAGCCAGAGCAATAAGAGAATAAACCATTAACGACTGGACTGGAAACGATTGGAGACAAGCATCAAACGTTACCGTCAACTCATGATTTAGATAGACGTCGTCATAGGGTCCATACTTTGAACGGTCATCGCACAATCAAAGAGGAAAGCAAAGTGTCGAACTGTAAATGAATCAACCACTAAACATGCAGTGAGTTGCAAATGAAAACGTTTTTAACAGGTTTAATAAAGATTGTTTGAAAGAGATCATAACCAAGAATCTTACGAAGTTTGTAAATCACGTCACTATAGAAATCAGATTGTGAAATACAGGTGTGTTGTTACTACTGAATTTACATTAACCCTCGCATTCGGTTCACTGCGACGGTCATACCACGTAAGATATAGTGACTTCAAAATTTTATTATCGTAACCCTGATCTTCTTTCCAAATATAAAAGTAATTAAGGACTCTTCTGCGAAAAGGACTATCACAACCTGACTTCTATGGTGATGTGATTTATAAACTTCGTAAGATTCTTGGTCATGATCACTTTCATACTATCTTTGTTAAACTTGTTAAAGAATTTGTAAAAAGAGTTTATGACCCTATCATTTTGCAACGTACTGCATGCTTGGTGGTGGACCCTTTTACAGTTCGCCACTATGCTTTCCTCTTTAAGTGTACGATGACCTGACAGGCTGTGGATCCTATGATGACGCCTACCTAAAGCCCATTGGGACGGTGGCGTTTGATGTTTGTCTATGATCTTTCTTGTCGTGCCCTTAATGGTTTATTCTCTTGCTGCTCTGGCTTCTGCCAAGTCATTGAGTACCTTCATTGTGGCTTTCTAGGCTATTGTGTTTTTCATATTATATTTACACGAGCATATTTGTGTTTTACTTATATTGCCTATTGATGCTGCCTTGTTGGTTAGAGATTAGATCATGGCGGGGATTTCTTTATTTACACTGTCCTGTTTTAATAGGATGACAGTAGGGTAAGTGTGAGGTTTGTTGCACCCTAGAACCAGTTTAAACACCCAGTGGCCTACTGTGCCACTGACCGTTCCAAGGCGGTAGCCCTATTCTCAACCCTTTTGTGTTTGTGATGTCGTTTGTATTTATTATTACTTTTCCCTTCTTGTTTGTCTGTTTGCGTGTTTGTTTCTGAGTTTTTTGGTTGATTGTCCTCATTGAATGCTATTTTCCCTGTCCGATCTTTTTATATTTCTTACTATGTTTGCATATGTCGACCTGTAGGATTTGTTTGTTATGAAAAATAGTTTTGCTTTACATTGCTGGCTATGTGCTCATGTAAATAATGACGTAGAAGTAAATTATTTGTATGAATTGGTAAATTTACCAGACAATTGAACAGTTTTTGAAAATTAGAGTTGAACAAAGTATCGGAAAATTGATAAATATTATTTATTTATATGATAATGTGAATTGAAAGTAATATTGTTAATTGCATTTCAAACGGCACTATTCGACCAAAGAAGGATATATCGGATGCAAATTCGCAAAGAGGATATATATAGTAGAGAAAAGCATACATTGAACAGAACACCGTTCACAAAGACTAGCTCCAGAAATAATATTAAATGATAGATAATTTTGTTACAGTACAATGCGAAAATCGTTCATTTAACAGAGCTATAAAACTAATTAAAAAATCGTCTTAGCTGGCGTTAATACTATCTATAATGGATACTCGAGCGCTTTCGTCTTTACTAAATACACACACACACACACACATACACACATACCTACCATACATACATACCATACATACATACCATATATACATACATACATACATACCATACATACATACCATACATACATACCATATATACATACCATACATACATACCATACATACATACCATACATACATACCATACATACATACATACATACATACATACATACATACATACATACATACATACATACATACCATACATACATACCATATATACATACCATACATACATACCACAACAGAAAATTGTTCATTTAATGCTTTGCTATCATTCTTGTTCTAGAAACAATAAAGAAATATCACACTAGTTTTGTATTTAAACTAGCTAAATTATGAATATGCTTTTCTAAATTACAAAGTTGTGTCAAGCTTTTCTTACCCTAGACAATATCTAATGTAGCAATGTAACAAAAAAAAAAAAACAAGCGGGCCTCAATTTATATGATTAAGTTGATCGGTCATGAAGCATGCAGTCAGTAAATAACCAAGATTCCCATGCTTTTTCAATGAGCAAGTAGCGATGGGAAATTACTAGGAAATATGTCCTTAAATGTTTTAAATGTTTAAAACCCTTCCGTAGCCCGGACAATAAACTATAGCTACAAATTATTTCCCCGACCCGCAAAGGCAATACGGTGGAAATAAGCAATGTCATGAAACAAACAGTAATCAGGCCTCTATCTGCATATATAACTGGGATAAGTAGTTAATTGGAACTAATTAGCATGCCAGCAGAAAAAGCTAGGTATTCATTCGTTTTTTAAAGACAAGGTTTTTAACCATTAAATGCAAATACTGTTATATTCACACTAATGCGGCAAAAGGCGAACGTGTCCTAGTGGACTTGAAACAATAGGATTTGAGTTGGAGCTTTACCGGTGCTGTTGAGTTTCGTCGGTGTTTTATTGTGCATTACTCTTTCCTTTAGTATTGTCCGTCGAAAAGGAGTAAACCGGATAGTGTCCGAGCTCGTTCAGGAATCATAGGAATATATTCGTTAGTAAGAGTAAGGCAGGTTCTCGGATTCCTATATATCCCTCTGTCTATGTTACTCTGTGGGCACATATACTGTGTTAATAAGCCGTAAAACCATAGTCAACATTCAATTCAATTCACACTAACTCATGAACACTAGAGCTCCAAAGAAATACTTGACAGCCACAGACATGGTTTGAAGTACATCAAATATTCAGACTGAGCTTTCTTTTAGCTTACAATTTGTTTTAAGTACTGTTTGAAATTGTTGGTCACCGAAAATTAAGTACGAACACGTGTTCATATATAAATTGTATGTTTTATTGTAGTTTATAGAGTATTATAATGGTTTACACAGGAATAACGGTACTTTAAATTCAAAATAGTATTATGGTTGACCAATTTTATCTAAGACCCTCTCCCAGGCGTTTAATGGAAGTTATTGTAAGACATAAATTAATTAAAGTTGTTTTCCTAAAGCCACTTATCTTTGGTTTATGTCAGTCTTGCACAAATGTTCAACATGTGCCTACATGGCATGTTGGCACATGTTTTCCGATTTAGATATATCACAGATTATTAAAAAGATCATTAAATGTAATGATTTTGAGCAAATACAGGAAGAACAAATACATTAATTATCAATCGTTTTTCTTTTTTTAACAAAACACTCTAGGGATATTTAATCAATCTATCCAATTGCTAGAATAAACTACAGTTGATTGATCGGCTTTTTCCATGACATTTTTTGCATTAATTAATTCACGTGATTTCTGTTTAGGCGCTTTCGTCAGATTTGTATCAGTAGCAAACGATGCAGGAGTAAATATGAACAGATGAGAAGATGAATTCGTGCTTAACAACAAATATTCAAACTAAATATCAGAGTGTTAATTAGATACATAATTCTTAATCGTTATCAAGCTAAAATGTACGTTATTCGTGCCATTATAAAGAAATATAAAAAGATCGGACGGGGAAAGTAGCATACAAGGAGGACAATCAACCAAAAAACACAGAAACAAACACGCAAACAGATAAACAAGAATGCAAAAGTAATAATAAATGCAAACGACATCACAAACAAAAAAGGGTTGAGAATAGGGCTACCGCCTTGGAACGGTCAGTGGCAAAGTATGCCACTGGGGGTTTAAGCCGGTTCTAGGGTGCACCAAACCTCACACTTACCCTACTGTCATCCCATTAAAACAGGACAGTGTAAATAAAGAAATCCCCGCCATGATCTAATCTCTGACCAACAAGGCAGCATCAATAGGCAACACAAGTAAAACACAAATATGCTCGTGTAAATATAATACCAAAAAAACAATAGCCTAGAAAGCCATAATGAAGATACTCAATGACTTGGCAGAAGCCAGAGCAACAAGAGAATAAACCATTAAGGGCGCGGCGACAAGAAAGATCATAGACAAACCTGAAATGCTGCCGTCTCAATGGGCTTTAGGTAGGCGTCATCATAGGGTCCACAGCCTGTCCGGTCATCGTATAATTAAAGAGGAAAGCATAGTGGCGAACTGTAAAAGTGTCCACCACCAAGCATGCAGTACGTTGCAAAATGATAGGGTCATAACATCTTTTGATAAACTTTTTAACAAGTTTAACAAAGATAGTATGAAAGTGATCATGACCAAGAATCTTAAAAGTTTATAAATCACATCCCCATAGAAGTCAGGTTGTGATAGTCCTTGTCGCAGAAGAGTCCTTAAAATACTTTTATATTTGGAAAGAAGATCAGGGTTACAATAATAAAATATTGCAAAAGTTTTTACGAACAAATATAAAAAGATCGGACAGGGAATGCAGCATTCAAGGAGGACAGTAAACCACAAAACACAGAAACAAACACGCAAACAGACAAACAAGAAGGCAAAAGTAACAATAAATGCAAACGACATCACAAACACAAAAGGGTTTATAGTAACGGTAACCCTGATTGAGTAGCTTTTTAGTTATACAATGATTACGAATATTAAAGTCCTCAACTCGAGTACAAGCTCTTGAAAAACGAAAAAGTTGAGACACATACACCCCATAAGAAGTTGCTCGTGGAACACCCCCATCCAAGTGGGGATAATTAACAATGTCAAAATTAAAACAAATCACAGAAACAAACACGCGAACAGATAAACAAGAAGGCAAAAGTAACAATAAATGCTAAACGACATCACAAACACAAAAGGGTTTATGGTAACGGTAACCCTGATTGAGTAGCTTTTTAGTTATACAAAGATTACGAATATTAAAGTCCTCAACTCGAGTACAAGCTCTTGAAAAACGAATAAGTTGAGACACATACACCCTATAAGAAGTTGCTCGGGGAACAACCCATCCAAGTGGGGTTAATTAACAATGTCAAAATTAAAATCATCCCTCTTGTCATAGAATTTGCTAATTATTTCACCATTTTCAATCGAGAGATATTATCAGATGTATTAGCTTTGTTAAGCTAAAGTTCTTTAGGATAAATATTATTAACCATAGTTGGAAAGAAATTGTTGTCAATGTTCAATATGTCATCCAGTTACCGACAGGTGTCATTAAAGGCTTCAATAACATCTGCCTGGGTATCTAGTGAAAGACTGAACATGAAATCTCCTTCATAGCAAAATAAAAACCAATCTGCGACAAGTGGTGCACAGTTCGTACCCATAGGGATACCAACAATTTGTCTATAAACGGTGGTTCCATACCTGATGAAAATATTTTCTAATAGGAAGATGAGTGCTTCATAATCTTCATAGCAAGTCCACAAAGTATAATTGTCTAAACTGCCGTTAGTAAAAAACGCTTTAATATTATTACATGCCAAAAATGTAGTATTTTCTCTAGTGAATGTTTTTTTAATAAGAGCAATTAGCGTGTCTTTAATAAGGTGATGTGGTAAGGTTGTATATAGTGTAGAGAAGTCATAAGTGCTTATTGATGAAACTTGACCTTTATTGAAAATTTTATCAAGAACGTCTCCTGAATTTTTTATAGACCAAAATAAATTAATCCCAACGTTATTTATTAGTTTTATCACAATATAGTTTAACGTGATCTTTAACGGCAGTAAGACAAGATGTTAAAAGTTTGGAGATGTTTGTTGTGGTGCAGGCTCTAGTATTCGAAATAAAGCGAGCCATATACGGATTTTTATGTAATTTAGGAATCCAGTACATAGTAGGCATTTTAGTTTGCTTATCGTTTACACCAGCCTTGAAAGTAATGCACCGATTGATATGTGCGGAAACAACATCATCCTCAGTAGAATTAACTGCAGTATACGAATTGTTGCTGCCGAGTTCCAGAGATAAAACATTGACGTCATGTAGGCGTCAAACAATAATTACATTATTAGCTGCTTTATCTGCAGAAACTAAAACAAATTTATTATGAAATTCCTGAATTCCCGGTTTTAAATTACGAAAGGAAAACCTAGTTCTCGGAGGAAGTAAAGAGGGGTTAACATTATAGAAGTTAATACGTGTATCTATAATATAAAGAATTGACTTTTTCCAAGTAGAAAGCGAGTTTGGTTCCGCAAGTTCTCTACGACACCATTTTATACTAAAATCTTCAATGCAGTGGGCGATCTGGGCACGACAGACATTAAAATCAATAGTTGAAGGTAATCTATATTTAGGACCTTTCGAAAACAAATGCCGAATACGTTTATCAACAATATCAAAACTACCATTGATAACATGACCTCCTGGAGCATAGCAAAATTTTGATGTGTTGCATTCACATTCCTTAGGAGTATTATGTACTATATCAAGGTCAGAAACTATTTTGTTGTAGTTGAAAATAATATTTCTAATAGGCTTTTTATACTTATAACAAATTACAGGACTTTCGCAATTTTTGAAATATTTTGGGATAGAATCAACTACATGAGTATCTCGAAAAATACTAGGCATGTCAATGAAATCAATACCTTTATTAATATATAGTAGTTTTAGAAATTGCCTGACGTGATCAGACTCCATGTCAATATGGAGTCGGAGAACATATTGTGTGTAGCTTTGAACTATGGAAGCAGTGTTACACCAGGGATATGTACGAATGAACATTTTGTCGGCTTCCTCGTCGATCAACTTTAGTGAAGAAATGGACAAAGAGGTAAGCCGTGAAAGCATAGAGTGCTTTCCAGACTGTTTAAAAATAGTATGTAAATCAGCGACAGAAATAATTACACGCGACTTACGTTTGATGTTACCATTACGCCTAAGACCATGATACCTAGACTTACTCTTTCGAATAGAACATATTGAAAAAATGTCAATATTAGGATTTTTAGAAATGTTTCCTTCTAAATAAATATTGTCATTAAGGCCGAGTGGATAAGGTGTCTAAGTTTTTCATCCACTTTAGTTCTGCAATATAACTCTAGTGATATATGGAGTGATTAACTGTCATACGTTTGACGACGTTGATCGGCTACTGAAGCACCTGTTCAACGAGACGAGTTACAATGCACGTATCAGGCCAGCTGTAAATCAAAGTCAAGCATCGCAGGTAAGAACACAATCTCATTAAAATCAGATCTTTATTCCGTTTTCCTTAATGTAGGAAAACGTAATAAAGATATGATTTTAATGAATGAGATTGGTAAGAAATATAAAAATATCGGACAGGGAAAGCAGCATTCAAGGACGACAGTCAACCACAAAACACAAAAAACGAACACGCAAACAGACAAACGAGAAAGCAAAAGTAATATAAAATGCAAACGACAACACAAACACAAAAGGGTTGACAATAGGGCTACCGCCTTGGAACGGTCAGTGGCAACAAAGGCCACTGGGGGTTTAAACCGGTTCTAGGGTGCACCAAACCTCACACTTACCCTACTGTCATCCCATTAAAACAGGACAGTGTAAATAAAGAAATCCCCGCCATGATCTAATCTCTAACCAACAAGGCAGCATCAATAGGCAATATAAGTAACACGCATTACATCTATAGATAGCATGACAACCTTACAAACATGACCTTTTTTGTTGTTTTTTTTAAATGCATATATACATGATCATTTTCCAAGAAAACAAATAAGCCTACTTCTTACTTATAAAGTATAATACAAAATTCGAATAAACATGATCTATACATAAAATGGTTTGCTCAATATCAAATCAAAAATTCGATCCACTGACAATTCGATGAATAATGTTCGGTAAACATTCTCTCACACTTATGGCTTGCCGACTTTTTTTTTCAGCCTACATAAACGCACTAAATGAATTTCTGCGTCCAGTTATATTTCTCTCTAGATTATGCAAGTGTATTGCAGCTGTTGTCATTGTTTTCTGGACTAGATGTGTCCTTTAGATGTAAACATGTCAAGTGTTTTTAAAAGATGAAAACACAAGACGGTGTTTATTTCAAAACTTTCTTTTCGTTTTCAGATTAACATTTCGCAACAAATATCATCAATTGAAGAAGTAAACATTGGACAGGGATATAGAGTAGCAATGCATATACTGCAAGTCACATGGTACGACGAGTTTTTAGTCTGGAATGCGTCTGAATTCGGGGATATATTACTACTGACTCTACCCCGAGATCTGTTCTGGAAACCTGTTAACAAGTGGGTCATCAAGAGACGAGTTATCTATCGGAAACTTAGTTTTGTCTTTTGTGACAAATAGTGTTTAGTAGTTTGGCCATTTGATTCCCACGTGTGTTTATTTCAAATAACATGATCCAACTATGACATGCATGATGTTATATTACATTCTCCATATCTTACAACTGATATGTCCATATACGTCATTAACAATGAACGGACAGTCGAAAACACGGAATCTAGCACGAAGGCACACACAGTAGCGTCCACATCAATGGTATTGTCTTTTGTTATCAACAGCATAACGGTAAAGCGTAGACCTACGTTTGAATTGCTACGCAGCTACTTTCTAGTTATATTACTGTTGGTTGTCTGCGAGGTATCGTGCTTGGTACCCGTGGATTCCGGAGAAAGACTTTCCTTTGCAATTATAAATGTTTTCTTGTCATTCGTTTTTACCAGTACAGCTACAATAGCAACTTTACCTAAAGATTCAATAACAATTTCTATGAGTTCATATCTGATGATATTCGGCAGTACTGTAACAACGTTAGGAGTTTTGTGGAGTGTTATACTAGTTCACGTGTCTAAACTGACAATCGAGCAATGCAAAATCCCAAAAATATTGTCTCAAATGACTGTATATACAATATGTAGGCATAAAGCACAGACGTTCAGAATGCGAAAACGTTCAAAATTGAGATATAGGGTCCTATAGAAACTACAGCATCCGAGCGCAATGGCATCGTAGGTCAACACTGTACTGCAAACTAGTACTTGAAAATACAATGAAAGAGACAAAAAACAACAGAAAGGGTGGTGAAGACAGGGTTACCGACTTGGAACGGTCAGTAGGCAATAAGGCCTACTGGTTAGCTTGAATCGATTTTATATGCGCACAATCCTCGCTATTATCCTGTCTTCAACGCCCAAATAGACATGACAGTGTAAACAAAACTACATCCCATCAAAGGGAATTCTCTAACAATAAAGTCCACATCCTGAGAAACTAACTAAAGAAACACATACAAAATAATAAACATCTCAGGATGTATCCAGAATCGTACTGAACAACCATAGTAGTTGCAGCTAAAGAGAAAACCAATCTAGGGTATGACTAGAAATCCAGAGGGACGAAAGCCCATGCACCCACCTCCCTTAGTTGGGGTTTAAGTAGGTACACTCATAGAGTCCCAAGAGGTTGTCCAGTCATACCAAAACAGACTACTCTGTTGAAAACATAAATGACCTCAAAGAGGACAACGGAAATGAAACCGTAAGCACTGTTGAAACAGAGGCTATATCAGCGATGGTTCCTGAATGTATTTCATGTGTTTAAATCTTGTCAAGGCAGCGGTCATTGTTGTAACTTTGTGCATATTGGCACACAACAAAATAATTTAAGGTTGTTATAACACTGCAAGCTCTGCTTGCTGATAGATAACGATAACATGTTGTCATCTTGCTTGACGTACTATTTTGCAAACGCACGTTATGTTTAGCTGTTTAACCATTTACAATTGCCACTAGGTTGTCCTCTTTGATTGTATAATGACATATTGAGCACACAGTGATGACGACTATCTAACTCGTGAAAAGACTGCAGCGTTATATTTGTGTCTTCAATATGTCTAGCCTTACCCTTAACGGTTCATTCGCCTATTGCTCTGGTATTCACCAAGTGGTTGGGTACATTATTGGTCTCTTTTGAATGTGTTGTTTTTATGTGATACTTATTTTAATTATGTGCAGTATTGAAATAGTGGTGTAATGTGAATAATATAATCTTACGTTCGTGACTGTGTATGTTTGACTTTAATAAACTCGTTGGATACAAAAATAAAGAGCCTCATATCCTATCATTTTAGCAAAGTCAATAAAATATAGTCACTCTTGTACGATCCTGAACAATATATATGCTAAAGTAAAGCAAAAACAAAAACAAAATTTCAAATGTAGATGGATGACAAAAATATCATGACATTACAGTGAACTGTCATATATGGATACTTTATTGCACTCGTCAATATTTTCTACACAAAGTTCATTGTACAATAAACATCGAAACTGTATAATAACCCTACTTATTTTCAAATGAGCTATTTTCAAGCTTGGTGTATGTGCAACTTGATTTTTTCATTCAGGTGACCGATGTTTATGTAAATCGACGGAAATTCGAAATGTTATGCTACGTGGCGTTAGCAGCCCTTATAAGTCTATAAATATATGATGTAATGAGTCTTATTGAATGTTGTGAATGACTACGTCTAGTGGATGCCACACTTACTGGCCGACGTGTGTATCTACCATTAACGATATGTATCAAATACTTTAAATATTCAAAGTTTACATCACTTGACATACTTCCTTTGACATGAACAGAAAAGTGCACCAATCACGAGTATACACTAGTCACCCAATATGACTTTACTACACGTCAATATGAGCGAATATTGGCGTTTCTTGCTGTTCTAAATATACCTCATGTTAATTATAGTCGGTTCAAAAGCTTATGTTGTATTGTTTTATGTCTTGCCGACTCAAAATAAAGCTTATCTTATCTTACCTTATCCCGTTACATTGCAAGTAAACGGAGCTTGTAAATGCGTATGCAATAATTGCCTATATGAGGCTACTTTCTTCAACCAATTTTTTGTCTAGAACACATGTATATACGTATTTATTGCATACGCTTTTACAAGCTGCGTTACTTTCAATGTAACAGGAAACGTCAATATTCGCTCGTATTGAAGTGTAGTAAAGTAATATTGGGTTTGTAATGTATACACGTCCGTGATTGGTGCAATTTTCTGTTCATGTCACCTGATGTCAACAATGTTGATTTCATTCTGAACATATTCACGATGTAACGACAATATGTTTGTTTCAAATACATGCTTTAGGTGAAAATTAAATGTTACCACCTATTTTATTTTATTTTTTTTATTTAGAAATGCGCATGCAAAACGTTGTTAGATTTATATTGGGATATATGCACATGTTATTTCGCGCATAAATATTGCGGTCCTAAATTCGCACAATTTTAATACGCGAAAGAAAACGCGCATGTATCACAAACCAAATATAATAACCTATACATATGTTAATGTTACACTGAACATACATTTTAAAAGTGGTTCTTCTGATAGCAAGCTAACCAACTTCAGATAATGAATGGAAGAGTTTACGTTATAAGATTTTAAAAATGTTCCCCAGTCGTGAAAACTCGGCCAGTCCCGTCATTCCGCGGGATCACGCCTCGTGTGTATATCGATGCTTCGATATGTTCAAAATCTTGACACTGTGATTGTCGGAAGGTTACTGCATAGAAAATAATGCACTGCTGCTTAGCTGTTGCTATGTAAACAATATTGCCGCTGGCGGGTTTTTTACAATACGGATGCATGTTTTATCACTGCATTCGTGTAAATAAAATATAGATGTAGCAATCCACTAAATGACATGGCAAAATATGTATGATAACTTTGATTTTGAATGCAAATTTGTTTTGGCGAGAATCTAAGGCGCGTCATGCTTTGATGACGTAAACCAATATGGAAACCTCTGATTTACATTCGAGTTATGCTGCGAAGCATTCTACGAGATATTACGAATGAATGTTCCCATATCTGAAAAAAACACATGAATAAATGGAATGAACATGTTTCTGGTATAATAAAATAGAACGCGAAACACATTACATGTTTTGGTATTTAATGTATAAAGAATAAAAACAACGAAACAATGCACAGTTATGTCTCCTTTGTTTTCACATGATACTAGTTGCTTTTCGAAATGTTCAAGGAAATCATAGTATGGTGATATCAGTTTAATATACTATAGATACGTCCGTTTAAATATACTGTGACAGAATAATATATCTAAGTATTTAAGATAAATGTCATGTAACAATTTCAAAATCGCAATATTCCATATCTATAAGTATGCTAAAAAAACGAATTCCTTATAGAAAGCATACATGCTGCCAGTTACAAAGAAATAACAGAATGTCACTGTACATATTTGAATAGTTTACAAAAGCAATTATTAACCCCTATACAATTAGGTTCAACATGACTTTATGACAATATTGTCCTGAGCAGATTCGCATGATGTTTATATATAACAAAACGAGTTGATATTTGTTCAATAGTATTCAAGTAGAACCAGGTCATTAAACATTTGTCAGTTGTTAATTTTGTGTATAACATCAGTGTGTCAACTATAGACTGTGTTGGTTTCTTTTAATGGTATTTATGCTAGTATTGGTATCGGTTTGTACTATGCTAGTATTGGTATCGGTTTGTACTATGCTAGTATTGATATCGGTTTGTACTATGTTGCTAGTACTGGTATCGGTTTGTACTATGTTGCTAGTACTGGTATCGGTTTGTACTATGTTGCAATTGCAGAAGAATATCTTTACTGATAACCATTATTATTTTTCGATTGAATTTATAAATAGTTGCATGAACAGCTTCTTTCATAATAACCCTGATAATATAGGTATAGTGTGCCTTTAAAAATAAAACAGGTATAGTGTGCCTTTAAAAACAACAACGACCAATCAGAGGCTTGCAGAGTTCCGAGGTCATACATATTCATCCACACTGCACGTGCTTACATTCATATGTTTATTCATCTTGACATGTGTAACTGTATATTTATGAATTTTTTTCCAATGGTTTATCACTTTTCATTGTCATTTCAGAATATTATGAATATGATGACCTTCTTAAGATATAAATAACCCATGTGTTCTCTTTTTTTATATTTAATCTGAATACATGTTTACTAACGGAAATGTTCAAATATTATAAGTTACTGGTTCTTTAAATAGAATCGTAACTTCTTCAGTTCTTTAGACGAATAGCCTCTTGCATCATATGTTATGGCATTTGCTCCCTCCCAAGTTTAAGTTCTAAACATTATGTTTAAAAATACATGGCACGTTGGTTCGGTGCCGCAGGAGGAGGTATCGTAGTAGGGGCACATCGATCCTCCCAGTGTACAAATGTGTTTCGTCCTTCACAATAATAACCGTAACACAAGTCACCAATATTCCCGACAATTACATCTTCATTCGGTTGATAATACATGTCGTTATGGTAACAACCTTGGTTTTGACCTCCTCTACGTCCGCCTCCACCTCCACCTCCACCACCGCCACCCCTTTGAACGTTTCCTTGAACGGGTGCTGGACTCTTGGCTGGGCCTGGTCCCTTTACTGGACCTGGTCCCGGTGCAGAATGACCTGAACCCGCAGATGCAGGACCATGACCCGCAGTAGGTGCGGCTCGCGGTGCAGGCGCCTGTGTTGCTGAAGGTTGACACCAATCTTCCCACTGTGTGATCTGAGAAGTGTCGCTACAATATGTTCCATGGCATCTCTTTCCCACCCGGTTGGTATCAATTTCTTGGCCTGGCTCGTAGTACACGCCTCCCTGATGACAGCCAACTGTAGCAGCTCCACCGCCTCTCTGTGGACCACCTGGGGAAAGTGGTGCTGCTTGCGCGACAGGTGGTGGTGTAGGCTGTTGTCTGCCGGGAACGCCGGAATTGTGATCACTTGTTGGTTTCATAGAATTTAGAGGGCAGTTGTAGTCATCCCAGAATTGGATTTTACCGTTACTATCACAATACGTGACGTAACACCACCTATCATGCTGTCCTCGGACAATATCACTTCCGGGTCGGTAGTATCGTGATTCCCAGAAGCAATCTCGCATCACTGGCTTTGGTTTAGGCGTAGTATTTCTGCGCCTTGGCGGTCGAGTTGGCGGTTGTGTCGGTGGTTGCGTCTGTGGTTGCGTCGGTGGTTGCGTCGGCGGTTTCGTCACCATTGCTATCGGTGGCGTTGGCACTGTCGGCGGTGGTGAGTGTATTCGGTCCGTCGGAGACGGTGTGTATGTTTCGACTGATCCAACAGGATGTGATGAAGGCTGGCCGGATGAAGGCTGGCCGGAGCTGTATGCGCCGGTTGACGTCGCTGCGGTCTCAATAAGCATCATCATCTTATGTAACAGCTCATGCCATGGATTAGCAGACGATGCTGCCCCAGGTGGGGCCACCGGCTCTGTTGGCGGGGGTGGAGGAGGAGGATGCTGGGGACCTGCGTTTACAGGCGGCCCTTGACTTTTTTGTCCATAAGCCAAACACACAAATAGCAAAACACACCCGGACACCTTCCTGAAAAATATTAAAAATAAAGTTTTAATGGCAATTCTCAGTATCAGCTTGGCATGCTGAATCCTTAAATTGTAGACATACCAAGCAAAGAGTTCAGCTGCACATTGCGTTTACACATTTACTTAGATATCAAACGTAGAAAATACTAAACATAATAAATCTTCACTCATTCAGTTCTTAAATGATAGTGTTTGAGGTAAGATTGACAGATTCTAAATTAAAACAGTTTTAAAACTTTATTAATGTTTAGCTATCTCTGTATATGATTTTAATCTATACGTGGGGTGGGAGTTGGTTGGGGTGTATATTAAGAGGTTCTTGTTTACCTGTTATTGACTGAATATATTTTAAAACTAACTTTACATTATGTCATGCGTTGTTTGTTCGTGTTGTTATGATGAATAACTCTTATTTTCTCGTTGTGTTTTAACATGTGTATTGGGTAGCATCACAATTTCAACACGCGTTATTGTTTCTTTATTAAAATTGTTATTTGTTTTATCAAAATCGGTTATGACCCTATCAGTTTAAAAAGCACTGTGTATTTAGTGGTTGATCCATTTACAATTCCGCACTATGATTTCCTCTTTGATTTTGCGATTACCGGACTGATTATGGACCCTATGATGACGTTTACCTAAATACCCAAAAAACGGTACCCTTTGATGTTTGTCTTAAATGTTATCTTTTTTAACACGTAATTGTTTGTTTTCTTATTGCTCTGACTTCTGTCATGTCACAGAGTACTTGCAGCGTGATTTCCTAGGTTTTAATATGTTTATATTCATATATACATGATCATATAAGTGTAATACTAATTTGCTTATTAAAGCTGTCTTGTTTGTTAGAGAATATAACCTGGCAGGACTTTATTTACACTGTGTCGTTTTATTGGAATGACTCTTACCCTATTGTCAGAGAGAGGTTTGGTGCACCCTAGATGCCAATGACAGTTCCACGGCGGTTTTTAAACCTGTTTTTGGCACAGACGCTTATCTCATATTACAAAAACGCTTATAAATGTCATATTACAAAGACATTTATGTCATATTAAGGTTGTTTATTCAGATTATTCCAATGGGTTATAAGATCCGTGAGGGTACAGCAAATACATATAAACTTGACAACGATAGTGAAATATATATACAACATTATACCAACAACTTACATAATGAACAGAAACGTATTCATATGTATGAGGAAACAGATAATACTTTCGCAGTTATTGTTATATATCATGAAACATAAGCGTGTTTCATTGGTCTAGAAGTAGCCACGTGTGATTAAATAGTTTTGACCATTCTGACTGGAAATATGTATGCTAAGGTTCTGCAGTGTCTTTTGTTTTCGCATTTGAAAGGTTCTAAACATTGATCATGTTAGGTCTTTTCCAAAAGTATTTACGTGGGTACTGAATTCTTATTTCATTAAACATGTTACATTTAATAACAAAGTGTTATTCGTTTTCAACTAAAAGAAATGTTTTCGAGAACTCCAGGAATCAGGGTGAAGTTAGGAAAAAGCTTTGAGTAGATCATACCTTTAATAACAATTCAAATTGGCCACTAAGCGGTAAACCCTTTTAAGCGACAATATAGATAAAAGTAGCTATGCTCAATGCTCATCAATGCTTCCACAATGGAAAACCATGCCGCATACCCATGGTAGAATATCACTGCCCGTCACATAGTATACCGGGCTGATCAGTCATAGTCATATCACTACACCTTATAGGATGGAAGTCCAGCAAGTGACATACCAGTTCCTTTTTTAATTTGGTTTGACCCGGATGGAGATCGATCCTACGACCTTACGCATTCAAGGCGGATGCTCTAGAAAAGAGGCGGATGCTTTACTAAAATGAGCCTCTAGATCCCGTGCTTGTCACGAAACTTTTAAATTTACCTGCTTGTCAAATAGCCTCTAGATTTCCTATTTATTAAGAAGCTTCTATACCAATTAATTGTTAAGGAGTTTCTAGGGACTCCTTGAAAAGTAGGCGATCTAGAGATTCTTTGACACTTATGTGAATATAGGTCCACATCCTTATCAACGAGCCTCTAGGTCCATCTACGTGTCAAGGACCCTCTTGCTCCCCTACTTATCGAGAATGCGAAGGCAGGTCCGCCGAATCTCCGAATGTTTTATTTTCTCCCCGGATCTCTGGATTTATGTGTACAATCTCCGGATTTTCCATCAAATCTTATTTTTCAAAAGATGTTTATGATTTAACAGCTATAGTTTTACAGTTTATCAGCTATTTTCTGCACTGGACCTGCTATGCTCCTTAGCTCTTTTGCCGCCAAATTTCAAATGTCGCCTGCTTAAATTTGCATTCAAACATTCCTATAATATTTTATATTATATTTATAAAGTGTTATGGAAAACTTTCTTGCTGAGTGGCGAACAGTGTCAACCACGATCAGCTTTCACATTATGTACATGTTGATTTAGGTTTACACCGGTCGTAAAATACAGTGTCTTCGACTGCGGCAGCGAAAGAACTAATTAGTCAGTGATGCAAAGCAGTGTGTTTTCAATCAATGGCAGTCACCAGAGTAAAAAACCGACCGAATATACAATTAACACCTACGCCATTATAAGTTCCTTCAGTGACATAACATGTGCAATAGCAGCGATATATCTCTGGCTTTTTAATTGGTCAACCTAATTGAAATAACAAGTGTGAGGAGACAGCGACACCGTCTATTTTTGTATCATAACAACAGCTGCTGTCGTGTAAGATTGTTATAATTTATTTAAGAGTTATGAAGACCTTGTAATTGCATTCAGCACGCATCTGTGTGAAATATTATGTTCAGTTACGTAAAAAACAGTTGTGGTATTATAAATTAAAACAAGTCTTTATAATATAGATACAAAGTCCTCCCTAAAACAATACGTGTGTGCATGCTGAAGTAGGCCAATCTAGTATTGTCTATCAAACAATGTATAAGTATTAACTGCATACTAAATAATTTAAAGTTCGCTTAGAAATATATTGCGAATATCAAGTCGCGCGCTCAAATTTTCATTTACAAATGTTTTTCAGACACTTTAAATCTTCAATTTTAAAATCTCAGGATTTTGTGTTTAAAATATTTGGCAGCTCTGGCAAGGTATCTCTAGATCCCTATTTGTCAAGAAATCTCTAGATCCCTGTTCGTCAATAAGCCTCTAGATCCCTATTATCAATGAATCTCTAGCTCCCTACTTGTCAAGGAGCCTCAATATCCCTACTTGCCAAGTAGCCTCTAGATTTCTACTTGTCAGGTAATCTCTAGATCCCTACTTGTCAAGGAGCCTCAATATCCCTACTTGCCAAGTAGCCTCTAGATTTCTACTTGTCAGGTAATCTCTAGATCCCTACTTGTCAAGGAGCCTCAATATCCCTATTTGTCAATGAGTCTCTAGATCCCTATTTGTTAAGGAGCCTCTAGATTCCTACTTTTCAAGGAGCCTCGTTATCCCTACTTTTCAAAGAGCCTCTATATCCCTACTTGTAAAGGAGCCTCTGGATCCCTTCTTGTCAGGGAATCTCTAGATCCCTACTTGTCAATGAATCTCTAGATCCATAAGTGTCAAGAGGCTTCTAGATCACTTCTTGTCGGGAAAGGAGCCTCTAGATTCACCTACATGTTATCGATGACGGAGCCACGATATCTCCTACTTGTCAAGTAGCATTTTCCTATTTATTAAGAAAGGTGCCTTTAGTTGCTTGTGTGTCAAGAAAGTAGCCTCTATACGCATATACGTTTTTAGAAGACTTGATTAACCTACTTGAAATGTAACCTCGATATCTCCTACTTGTAAAGGAGCCTCTCTAGATCCCTTACTTGTCAAGGAGCCTCTCTAGATTCTCAACGTGTCAATGAGCCTCTAGATCATCTACTTGGCAACGAGTCTCTGTAGATACCGAGCTTGTAGACTCTCTAGATCCCCAACTTGTCAACGATTATCTAGACCCCCTACTTGTAAAGAAGTCTAAATTACTTTTTTGTCAAGAAAGGAGACTCTAGGTCCATATTCTTTTATTGACCTACTATATCCACTTAGATGTCAATGAGCATGCAGATCTACTTGACAAAAAAGACTATTTAATCTTTAGATCCGGTTGACCTATAACACATCCCGAGGTCTTGGATTTAACCGAACTGGCTATTTCACTTTTCTGATTAGGTCGTGTTTTTAATTACTAACATCTAAAGAGGAAACCAGTTTGAAAATATAACGTGTTCAGCATTCTAGTTAGTATTACCTGTAGGCGATACGTTTCTTCTATAATATTGTAACGTATATTTAGATATGTTAATGCAAACGTGTCTTGCAGTCACCTTCATGAAAACAGACGAACAATTAATAAATTACCACGATTCATGTCAACGCTGAAACAATGTGTGAGCATTTTGAATATATTACTAATATATGAAAAGTCTATATACATATCTCGCTTCGAAATAATAGTTAAATGAATCTCAGAATCGACTAATTAAAGAGATGAAACGAAAAATGTAAGATCACTTTACGTTCTAGTTTGGTATGCTTTGTTTCTGTTTCTGTGTCTGCGATTTAGTCTTACCAGCTCGAATTTAAGTGAAGAAGTTAAGTAAAGATGACGCTAGCTGTACAGTACTGGTTCTACCCAGAAAAAGTGGGTGGTCTGCCTCCAGCACAAAAAATCGACCGTCATATATAACCTTACATGTGTTGAAAATGACGTAAAACACCATACAAACAAACAAACAAGTCAAGTTTTAAGATTATTGGGAGACGTAATTGAGGGAATGATTAACGAGTAAAGGTCAAGTTTACAAAATAGACAATAAAACAAAAGGACTTTAATGGAAACTAAGGCTGTGAATATCCTGGACTCGATAATGTCAAGCTTTCTTGACATTTAGTATTAGTTTACTCCAGTATCGGAAAAAATGCGAGTGTGATGATGTGAGTATCAGAAAAAGGAAGCAGACACTTTGTAGAATGAGCTAGTGGTAATTGATGATGTTCGATACAAAGAGACTATTTTAAAGACAGTTACGTAAAAGATCGATGATTTTCCATGTGCTTTTTAAGATTTGTTGAAGAAATTCTTTAAACATTGAGGTAATACTTCTATCGTAAATTATTGATAAATCTATTCAATTATTTCAATTTGTCACCAGATAAAATAGCAATATTCTACTTGTGGCCTTACACTAGTTTTTTATGCAGTGTTTCCGTCAATATCATTACGACCTTACGTACGAATGACAACTTGGACTTTGACATGTTGATGGCATTGTTTGAAGTTCTTGTATCATTTATGTCATACATAGAGAAGACGGATCGGGCTGTATTAGCATGTGTGTCATGATTTGCTATATGGTGGAGTAATACCGTGATTAAGTGGTAATTATAGAGTCTGTACCTAGTATATTGTCGTGTGATTTATTTCGTATTTATAGGTCGCATATTTTATGATTCATGATAATATTACAAACGGTTCCATATTACGTTTGTTTACGTCTTTTATGACGAATAGCAGCCGCCCTTTTATAAATGATATGAATAATAATATTTGCAATAGCTACTTGTTTAGCCTCGTTCACCCGGCCCGCTTCTGATTTCTTCGTTACGCTATGCTACACGGATCCAGAACCATAGGACGTTTGAAATCGCCCTAACGTTTTGGGCGATTTTGGCGAGATTCTTAGAGATTCAACGAGACTTTCAAAAAACATATTTTTAAGTTAATTTGAATATAATGTCTTATTTTTAACTTATGAGAAGAAGCACCTCAACAATTGACGTGATACCTTTATTTACAACATGACGTCACGCAAACGTCGACGTTATGCGCGTGAGAAAAAGCGCGAATAAATTGTGATAATTGCTGGAGGGCGCTTTAATTGGCCTAATCTGCCCAGACCGATATCTGCAGGTAAGACATATGCATGATACGGTCTGGCTGGCTGAGACTACTACTTGTTTTGAAAGTAGATACTAAAGTCAAACGGAATATGTAGCATTCTCAGAACTCAGGCATCAAACAAAACAAGTAACAATTACATGGATACATAGAAACAAAGTACGCGACACCACAAACATAAAAGGGATAACAGTTGATAAAATCGCTGATAACAGATTGATAACAGGGGTACCGCCTGAAACGTTCAGTGGCAAAAAGGTAGCTAGAACCGGGTTCTAGGGTGAACTAAACTTGACTCTTACGCTACTGTCATCTAAATTAAGCGGGACTGTGAAGTCTTGTATGTATCATCACTATTTGCTGCTGTCCTGTGTGAAACTTGTTCATGTATTACATACACTTTATTTTAGTATATACAACCTAAGTCCAAAATGATTTGTCTTAGGTAATAATTACATTGAGATTCCTCCTCTGACATGCATGTACCTGTTTTTGTCTTTAGTGTCGGTTATGCACATTTCAAAGAAGGGTTGTTAAGTGACTCAATTTGATATATTTTTTTTAAAATTAATTAAATTCTGCATAAATTTACCAGAAAAGTACCTGCTTATGTAAAGAAATATTACTAATTAACATTGCATACGTCTCATAATAAAAAAAAGTTCTTAATTAGTACAATAGACTGTTTTTGTAAATTTCAGATGTAAATTTGTTTTCAATTTTCAAAGTTTGCTGAGCATAGTTTCCTGATCTTTACAGTCCAGGCAAGGACGTTTACTACTTCTGCTTCCTGGGCGTTTACATATTTTAGAACTTTGATTTTGCTTGCAACGGCTTATATTGAAATATCTCTCCAAACAAATATCTTCTAGCGGTCTGTCGAGATATCATGTAGATCTGACATATTCACTCTCTACTCCTCTGATTCTGATTGTAGCGTATTTAAGGTGTTTAATGGAAAGAATACCAAGAAAGATAAAAATATGAGACAGGGAAAGCAGCATTCAAGGACGACAGTCAATCACAAAACACAAAAAACAAACACGCAAACAGACAAACGAGAAGGCACAAGTAATAAAAAATGCAAACGACATTACAAACACAAAAGGGTTGACAATAGGGCTACCGCCTTGGAACGGTCAGTGGCAACAAAGGCCACTGGGGGTTTAAACCGGTTCTACGGTGCACCAAACCTCACACTTACCCTACTGTCATCCCATTAAAACAGGACAGTGTAAATAAAGAAATCTCCGCCATGATCTAATCTCTAACCAACAAGGCAGCAACAAGCATGAAAGAATAATTGTCCATATGGACTTTAAAATCTGATATCGGAATAAAACGGACAACCGAATCTGGTTTTATAAATCTAGCTTAAACTGGTTTTAGAGATATAAACATCTAAGAATAAACTTAAACGTTTTATAACATTAAACGGTCAATGACTCTGACGATCTTCGACTGTGGTTTAAAGGCAGTGGAGCAGTATAAACACGCACAACAGCTGCTTACTTTACAAAATGTGACAGCTTACAAAGTACTACGACTGTAATACAAACGCAGATACAAATAATCTAGTTTTGTTTCCGTTTCTTGTAGTTGTTAACGCATTAAAGTCACCAAAAGGTCGTAAAACTGGCAACGTTATGCGTGTTTTTTTGTAATAGCTATATTATTTTCTTAAAACAACTGCTACTGTCACATTACTAGTACCGCTAGTAAATATACAGAACTATTCAGCTAAAATGTCCAGTTCCTTTTTAAGTTCAGTTCGTTATTTTTGTAATCTTCTTCATAAAAAGTAAAAACTTAATAGCATTGTCCTGCATTAATTAATTGTACGACAATTGTGCGATAAAATAAAACAATACATGCATTGAATTGAATTGAATTGAGTGTTCATTTAACGATGCCTAATTATAAATCATGCATGCATAAAATGAAGTGTAAGTGGGGCCGTGCAACAAGATAGCATTGTTTAACTGCACGTATGAGGAAATATTTGACGCTGCCTATTATACATTTTTAATATATATAAAAAGTAACACGTTTGACAGTCATGGGTTGCTAGTACTCGTTTACCACTTCCCGATTGAAAAGGCTGAATGAACATCGGATATAACTAATTATGAAGTGCTTAATAATGCGATTATATTGTTTTAGGTGAACACCAGACGTCTTCAGTGGCATTATAAGGGTTATATAGATTTAAAACAACAACAAAAACAAAATATTGCAAAGTATATGTTTATACTGTATAACAATATTCTT
The DNA here is from genome assembly GCA_037043455.1 of Cyrtodaria siliqua. Classification (NCBI taxonomy): domain Eukaryota; kingdom Metazoa; phylum Mollusca; class Bivalvia; order Adapedonta; family Hiatellidae; genus Cyrtodaria; species Cyrtodaria siliqua. Next base: position 157,096 of record JAWPHD010001636.1, read on the forward strand.
ATATTTTAAAGAGGCACTACCTATATCTACGCGATTTTTAAGGTAAAATATTAAATACTCAATATTACTGCATTTATATGTATACAAAGCTATTTAATGAGTATTCAAAGAGAAACATGGTTCGTATTACAGTTCTGTAAATTATTAATTATGATCAAAACAATATCTTGAATAAAATGCTGCCCAGCCGTTTATTCCTGCCGGAGAACTACGAGTTTTTACGATTTTCTCGGACACGCGCAGTGCGATTACAAACTATTCGGCGCAGTTCCGATAGTAAACGAATCGATCGGAACTCTTCGCTAATCGGACGAGGTAGTTCCGATTGTAAACGAATAAGATCGGAAAATCTCCGCAATCGGCTTGTCTAAAACAATTACGAATACAATTTAAAAAATCCGATCTTTTCAATCCTGTTTTTCCCCAGCAAAACGCATATTACATTGGGTGAAATTATTGCCATTTACCTTTTTCATAGTCCTCTTTATAATTAAGTAAAGTTTATATCAATTGGTGGACAAAAATATATAGGTAGAGCCTCTTTAATAGTTTATCTCTCCATAGTGGTGCTAATACTTTATTAACACTTCCAGATTGATTAACTGATTAAACGCGTATAACTAAGTATTGGCATTATTCACGACAAGGAAAGTTGCTTATAAAATGAGGTGATATTATTTTAGGTGAAAACTCTACACACTCAATGGCATAATTAGTCGAATATTGATAACAAAGTCGAACAGGAAATGTATTATTCACAAAACGCAGACAACCAAAAACAAATATTAAAAAAAACAAAAAAACAATTACATGGATAAATAATTATTTAGAAATAAAGAACGCGACACCACAAACATACAAGGGTACATAACAGGAATGATCAGTCATTGCCCAATCAATGAGGAAAACATCGTGACGAACTGTAAAATGGCATGCCACTATTTAAAACATGCAGTGCGTTGCAATTTGTCAGATAGGGTCAAACCCTCATTATTAAATTTCTTCACAAAACCAATAACCTGATTATGAACGTGATCATGATCAACGATCTTACGGAAGTTTGTCAATGACATCACAATAGTCGAAATATTGTTATAGTCCTTGTCTTAGAGTTCTCAACTAACGTTATGTTTTTAAAATTAATTAGTGTTACGATAAAAACATATTGAAAAGTTTTTTCGAAGTTTATGGTTAAGGTCGCGCTGGTGGCGTAGCTTTTTAATTATACAAATGTTAAAGTAATCAACTCGACTACGAGATCTAGCAAAACGAATAAGTTGAGAAACATACACCCCATAATATATTGCTGGTGGAACATCATTTAAAATGTCAAAATTGAAATCATCTCTAATAATAAGGTAGCCCTGATAGAGGAGCTTTTCATATCCGTTTTAGGGGCCAGGCAATATTTACCGCGGGTTGGGACCGGTGCAAAATGGCATGGGACAGATACTTTTTTTGTCGCGACAAACCATTGGACGATCTTTTTTTCCGCTTGCTTGCCATGGGACGTACACTTTTTTTCAAGTCGTTTTTTTTTTGCCAAAACTTTCCACAATACAAATACTGAAGCAGTGATCTTAGACCATTAAAGGGTGCTTATGGACCACGCAACATTTATCTGGGCGTTGGGACCCGTGCAAAATAGCATGGGGCAGGTACTTTTTTTGTCGCGAAGAACCATGGGAAGATACCCTTTTTTCGTTTGCTTGCCATGGGACGTACAGTTTTATTTATACAACATTATCCTTTGCACCGGTCCCAACCCCAAGATAAATATTGCGCGGTCCCTTATATAAGGTACATGAATTAAAACATTGTCCATGAATGTTATTGTACTTCAAATAAGCAAGATGTTGTGTACGTGTTGTAATAATAATAATAATAATTAATAATACTTGTACTTAAATCAGAGTGATCTTTCGGTGAAAATATATGCCATGCTGTTTGAGTTTTGCGACTTCTATTGCGACACAACACCACATCATATGTTTATCCAAACATATAGTAAATATTAGTTAAACAATATCAATTATGTTTACCAAAACAATAGTAGGTATAACATTCGACAGGATTCACAGAACACATTTAACAAAAAGCCCCATACAAAACAAACAATAATTACATGGAAAACGCAAAGTTCTGACAACACAAACATAACACGTTTGCAATAGGGGTATCCCTCTTGTTACATTCAGTAGCAAAAAGGCGGATTGGGGTTTAAACCAGGTTCAATGTGCACCAAACCTGACGCTTGCCCTATAGTCATCCCGATTAAACCGGAAAGTGTAAATAAAGTAATCCCCGCCAGGCTATCTCCTCTAATAAACTAGACAGCATTAATAAACAATATAAGTATAACACAGAGATGGTATGTATATATGAATATAAAAAAGCATAGAAAGTCACAAGCAAGAACCTACTGACTTGGCAGAAGCTTGAGTAGCAAAAGAATAACCATTGAGGGTATGACAAGACAAAGGTCTGAGCAACAAGAGAAAAAACATTGAAGGTACGACAAGACAAACTTAAGGACAAGCATTAAACATTACCGTCCTTTCGGGATTTAGGTAGTAGGCATTACAATCTGTGCGGTCATCGCACACTCAAAGAGGAAAGTATAGTGGTGAATTGTAACTGGATCAACCACAACACGTACAGTGCGTTGCAAAACGATACGGTCATTTTGATTGTAGGAAAGTGATCATGACTAAGGATCTTAAGACATTTGTAAATCCCATCAACATAGAAGTGACATTGTAATCGTCCTTTTCGCAGAAGAGTTCTCACATTACTTTAAACTAGTGTTTTATATAGGGGGTTTTAAACGAGTTCCCATTCATATAAGATTTATGAAACGAGTTATGAATTATTTTTATTTTAACGATCCTTTTGGCGAGTTAAAATTAAAAATAATTCATAACGAGTTTCATACATCTAATATGGAATGGGAACGAGTTTAAGATCCTTTTTATCACATAACATTGCGATCAAATTAGTAAAAATTAATTCAGATGGACATAGAACCGCCACGACGTCCGACACACTTTAGCGCCAAAACGTCATAAAATATGTTGTAATTTCGCATATCACACATAACGTTGCGTATAAAAGAGTTCGTGTTTTACCTCTTTACAAAATAGCAGTTTACGCCAACTTTTTAACAAACCAACAACAATGTATGTATAAACTTGCGTAGTCTTACAGGTTTAACTCAACCAATCAAAATCGTTCCAGGTTGTATTACACTTGTGTCATAGGCCTACAATAGAATATTAAATGGGTGTTCGACACTGCTAACAAAGGACGTTATGTGATAAAAGTATATCAGGGTTACAATAACACATTTTGCAAAGGTTTCTCGAAGTTTATGGTAACTGTAGTCCTGATAGCTTTTGGGTAGCTTTTTAGTTATACAAAGGTTACGAATATTAAAGTCGAATACAACTCTAGAAAAATAATAAGTTAAACATAAACTGTTAAATTAATAAATATTATACATCGTTCTGCGTCTAAATTTATACGCGTTATTGTGTGAGTCATAACCTCGAAATGTAATACTTTTAGAAATGTAATTGTAATACCTGTAGCACACTGTCATATGATTTATTATTTATGAGTGTGGTTAGAATGGCGACGTTGTTCCCAAAATGTAGTGTTAGTGTCATGTCATAGTGTTTATTCGTTTATTACATGTTTTACGTGAATTTATTTTATGGAGAAGTTTCATACCTGTTCTAGAATCATGTTCTTTTGCAGTGTTTAATTTTTTGTTTTGTATAACAAAGTATAGCATTTAGTCTAGTAGATTAACATTTAACGGTTAAAGGGTGGAGTTGTTTGTTTTTCAATAGTGATTTTATGATTTACAAAATGTAGTTCGTCTCTAGTATTTTTATATAAAGAGGCGTGCACCATCTTACATTTTACCATTGCAAGGCATTGTCAACTCTTTTGTTTGTGACGATAAATTATCCTTGCAATTCTGGTTTGTGTAATATGAGTGTTGTTTTTTTATTTCCTGTTCAGGACGTTTTCTGTCAACTGCGTGCTGAACATATGCTTCATATTCTATACTTTTGATTTGATTCCATGTGAATGAAACGGACCTTTTATCGATATTGAATGTAATTTCAGTCCTGTTTTACTAGTAACTCTTATGGTGCAACTTGTGTATTGTGGTGTTATTTTTAGGTTTCTATTTAACTTTTTTTTCTAAGATTATATGTTATTATGTGTAACTAATCTTATTAGTCCCATGTTGCTGATTTTTTCATCAGGTACATATATAGTGCATTGGATGTGTTTAACACCTTAAGATAATATGTTGCTAGAAGTCGAGCTACGTGCCATCCGTACGTTGTATAATCAAACTGTTTACAGGCTCATCGACACTTATATTCTATAAAGCAGCTCCATAGAGAGGTGACGGAAACATAGGAGACCGGGAACCAGCCCTACTCTTAATAACACATAGAGTATTACGGTTTCGTTAGCCTTCAATACACAGGACAGTCCGGTTTACGTCCTCATCCGAAGAATAAGGTAAATGGAGGCGCCGTTAAGGCTTGAAACCCGGTTCCTCCAGATTTCCAATTCACGGAGCTAACCACTGGGCCAAGTATGCCCCTTTGTCTTGAAACCTGGTTCCTCCAGATTTCCAAATCACCGAGCGAATCACTAGGCTAAGTCTGCCCCTTTGTAAAGTATAAAGCGGTGTATAAAATATTTTCAGTGAACTTTTTTAAATAAATATAGGAAAACAGAAGGTAACCCGGTCCAAAAGGTAAGCCTTTACAACCCTTACTGTCCAATCTATCCTAAAGTTCACGATGCACGGTAAACTTAAAATGGCGGACGTGCAAACGCAATTTGCTTTAAGAATACGCATTCTTTTGGACGCCTTTTTAAAAAAAGGTAATTTAAGGCCGACTAATTTCAACATCAAATTAAACATATGACTTCATTATAACTAATTTCTATCTTGTTGTCAAACAATAGTCGATTATAATGATAATGAATAACACATAAACCATTATTTTCAGCAATAAAATTTGAAAAGGTGTCACTTTTTATATGACTTGTAACAATTTTAGTGGTAAAATATCTCAACATGGCGAGGACGATATACTTTTCCGTAGTTATGGTCTCTGATAAAGAAGGTTTATATATAATGCGCGATTTGACAACGGTAAACATTGATTTAAGTGCTCTAACAATGTGTGAGTTTATGTTTTCTAAATTCATTTATGCCATAAACCTTTTGAAATAATAGGAACATAAAAATACAGTTTACGGTAACCGATGATTTAATTGCCTTTGTGGATTCCGAATTGATTCTGTGCTTTCTCGTTATCTTATTTTCTAAAAATTGACACCTAATATTGGCTTATAAATTACCTACATATAACGCCACACCACTGTAGTGGTTTTGACTCATTTGTGCTTTTAAATAATGGTGCAATAATTCCATTATCACAAGTAACTGAAGTGGAATTGAACATTTCAGAAATATTTGTCTACGTCCTGAGCTGTGAGGTATTTTAATACGAAATATCATGTGAACAATGCTTATGCTTTTAGCGTCACCGTGGCCGAGGGGTTAACGACGTTGCATTGTTAACCTTCATGCCTCTCACTGCCGTTCAAATCCCACTGGGAGCTCGACTTGTGAGGAAGTGTCGATTCTTACTGATGGCGGGAGCTGTACAGTACCGGTTCTACCCAGGAAAAGTGGTGTATGGTCCGCCTCCACCACAAAAAAATAAAATAAAATCGACGGTCATATATAACCTTACATGTGTTTAAAATGACGTAAAACACCATACAGATACAAATAAGCAGCTGATTGAGGGCGTTTATTCATTGAACCGAAAAGCACCCAGTTAAAGCTGTCACAATCTAAATAATGTCGGCTGGTCTCGATTTAATGCATAGCTGCTGTCAATTTTGACAGCTTAGTTGTCCAATGAAATAGATATCACTTCTTCCCGGGGACACTGTCTAAAACAACGCATGAACAGACACAAAACTAAAACATTTCACGACCCAAGTACACCTCAAGTCACGATGCGCGTAATTTGAATATACAATGTGTCAGTGTTTTTGAGTGAGGCACAATGGTGAATTGTGTATAGGAGTTATACAGAATTGTGTAGTTAGTTATACAGAGGAAATAATGAAATCCCATATTGTATCTGTATATTTAAACTATTCCAAAAAGTGTATTTATAGATGTTATTAACTTCGCTAATGTGTCTGACATTTAAAATGTGCTTTGTTCTGTTATACCGTTAAATGTTACTTCCTTACAAGGTCTAGAGTTGTGAGATGATGTCTTTTACGTATTTTTGTATTGAATATATACATATTAAACATTTAGTATAAAGGGAATCTAATTTAGCGAGATAAATGTCACATTAAAGCTAACAATGGGTATAACGTTTGCGATAAATTCAGTAATTCAGAACTAAACTCGCTAATAGTTCCCTTATACATTTCAGTATTATTTTGAATATAACAATTGATCATAGTTTCTTTTAATGAATCGTGGATTCCATTGCTTATTTTAAAACATTATACCACGGAATAACTATCTTACGTATGTTTCTACACTGAAAGGACGAACTAAAGGGACACATGTTTTTGTTGTTGTTGTTGTTGTTGTTGTTGTTTTGTGTTTTCATTTTTGTTGTTGTTTTTTTCTGGGGGGTTTTAACGGCGTTCAGTTAGATTTTCTCCCTTACTTTCATATTTGCAAATCATTACTATTATTATATATTAGTAATTGTTGCTTATTTGTTCTAATAATATATTCAAACTTACGGTAAAAAATCGAAAACTCCATAAAAAATTACATTTTGTTTTATTATTTGCAAACAGATCTTAGTCAAAATGATACCCGAGCGATGTGCTTTTTTTAATTTGCGATAATTACTTAAATACCGCAGTATTTTCCTTTTAAATTGGAAATTACACCAAAGTATAAATGAAAACGTGTTCAATGTTATGACTTTTTTATATGTATATAGACACAAACCGCACAGTCTTGCACTGTTTCGTATAGCTTTAGCCAACTGAATGCGTCCTGTGCATTTTCACATTGATGTTCCTGATAAAAACCTAGTTGAGTCAATTCAATGCCGTTTCGTACATTTTTATTTACAACTAAAGACCAAGATTTGTTTAGCTGGCACAGATTCGTACATATGTGGCCGAATAAATATTCAGTTTGGAGAATCCGGCACAATTTCGTGCATGTATATCCCAGTCACTTACAGATCCAGTTGCTTCAATACGCATAGTGTGTCCATCTGCGTCCCAGCTGTAGACCCAGTTGCTTCAACACGGCATAGTATGTCCATCTGTGTCCCAGTTGTAGAACCAGTTTTTTCATCACGGCGTAGTATGTCCATCTGTGTCCCAGCTATAGATCCGGTTGTTTCAACACCGCAAATGTATGTCCATCTGTGTCCCAGCTATAGATCCGGTTGTTTCAACACCGCAAATGTATGTCCATCTGTGTCCCAACTATAGACCCATTGTTTTAACAGCGCTATGTCCATCTGTGTCCCAGCTATAGACTCATTGTTTCAACACGGCATTGTTTGTCCATCTGTGTCTCAGCTATAGACCCGGTTGTTTCAACACTACACAGTATGTCCATCTGTGTCCCAGCTATAGACTCATTGTTTCAACATGGCATTGTTTGTCCATATGTGTCCCAGCTATAGACCCGGTTGTTTCAACACCACACAGTATGTCCATCTGTGTCCCAGCTATAGAATCGATGGTTTCAACACGGCATAGCATGTCCATTTGTGTAGCTGGATGTTGCCGAAGTCGGGCCATTGATAAAGAGTATTTCGTACTCGGAGCCTGGCGTATGGTAAGCTGTGGTCGAATCTGCACCCCGTTTTGTACGACGGATACTCGGTCAGTTAAAAGTCTATTTAGTACGTCGGATGCTGGTCTAATGTATTTATAGAGCATTGCTGACGCCAGTGGGGTGTGTGGTTGGGGAGGGGGCGGGGAATGGGAAGGGGGTTATACCATCCGCCAGTATGTATAGAGTATTCTAGGCGCTAGTGGGGTGTGGGGTGCAGGGGTGTTACATCCTCTTGCATAGCGTGTCCAAACACTCCCTTCTTTTAACACGGTATAGCTTGTCCAGCTGCGTATCTATATATATATATATACACAGTGTGTAATATATATATATATACAGTGTGTAATATATACAGTAACGTCAAGACGGTACGACTTAACGTTCTCTTAAAGGGACACACGGTAATCTTGAGTATTTATCAAACATTTGAATAAACACCCGGATTTATTTGTATAAAGTATCATTTTTATTTTTAAACTGCTTGCATGTATTAACTAAAGAAAATATAGTGTAGAGTTGTCAATGTTCCTTCATCATTCTACAATGGGTTTGAATATATGATAGATGCAATATAAAGATAAATACACTTATTGCCTATGTCCCTTTAAGCTGAGACACGCTCACGCTGAACATCAAATCGGTCTCGGAATCCAAACTTTATAAACTATTTAATGATACCCGGTTATGTATTTTTAAATTGATATTATATTAATGTAATTTCGTATCATTTCATATTTAATATGGGTGCAATATGTTGTTATGATGTTGTTATATTTACAACACCAAAAATGAATTGAATTGAATTGAAAACTAAAATGGCGCAATCATCATTGTGTCGACAAGGACTGTAGCCCAAGATAGTCACACACGTCTAGATTTAATTGTCGCTGACAGACAGGTCCATTTGTTTTGTGACAGAAAAACTAATAAATGGTGTAATAATATAGTAGATCGTGTATGCTATCATGAAATGACACTAAGAAATAGACATCATGTATTAGTATATGGATATGGCAGTAATTGCTTGACACTGTGGCTATTAACTAAAATGCCTTATTGATCCGAAAACACATGCTTATATAACACTAACAAATGGATGTTAAAGAAGGAAGAATGTAAATATATGCTTGACATGTAGAAGAATATCAAATGTCGAATATCTGCACTCGTACTACTTTTGATATTGGTGTGTGACCCCATTTTATTACTCGTATATTAGTAAACATACCGCTGCGTAGCAGTAGACAAATACGTCGTTTCCGGTTGTCTAAAACGATGCGATAATATGTGTTTGATCAGTCAAAACAAATGGAACATCCATTTGTTTAAAAGCTTTTTTTCGACCTGAACTTTAACTAATAGACTGAGCATTAACAGTTTCCCAGGTGTATGCAGACCATATAATACAATATAACAACATTTTCTCGTGCAGTGGTATGCCTAACAGTGAATATTACAAACTATAATAAATCGTGAGGACTGGTTATTTAATGTAACAGACTTTAAGACTTTAATAGTTAAGGAAAGTGTCACATATAACAGTTAAAGACATATAGTTAGTTTATTGTTTACCTACATCCTTTGTATACGTTCGTTGACACGTTTATGATTGGTTACCTTTGGCATACATACAGATATAGTTTACAATTAATTTGTAAAAGTTTGGGAATATAAACAAAGTACAATATAGTATTATACAAGTACTTACATACTATAATGCCAATTTTATATCGTTAAAATTAAAAGTATAACAGATGTTGAACGGTGGTTAAATGAGAATTAACATACTGTAAGTATTAACTATGTATATTGTAATACCCAAATAAAAATCACAATCTATTAAAAATCATTACGTGGTCCCCCTTAATTCCATTAAGCGATGGGAAATCTTATATTAGCAGGATTGTATAACGGATATTTCGACAATAAAACATGTTTAAAAAAAAAAATACTGAAAAAATGCGATAACCTTTTAAAATTACCTATTAAATGTTTCAATTTTACAATATGCAAACTTTTTAAGCCGAAGTAAAGGTTTTATTTCATACCCCAGCCAACCCATGTTCGCTTCTTGGAGAAGGGGTTGGATGGAGTATGAAAGTTAATACTCGGACTACATAATGGTGTTTTATCTTCAATGATGGAAGTATTACAATATTTACAAAGACGCTCATTCATAAATATAGAATGATGAACACAAAAAGTATTTCAATCTTTTGGTGTCAAACAATGTTGAGTTAATACAAAGCTAGCCTTCTGTTTATTAATATTAATCCTGTGTTTTATTTCTCTGTTTGTTTTTCTCCCAGAAATAACTAACCAGGTAACATTGCCAAAACTGATACTAAATTCATAAACACAGAAACTACACTCCTTATATAGATATGACGGTCGATGTTTTTTTTGTGTTAGAGGCTGACCACCCCACTTATGTACTGGTTCTAACCAGGAAACATTGGGTGGTCTGCTTATACCACTTATACCGATACTGAATAAGAATGGAGTCGAGATACAATATCGTAAATATGTTTAGGTTGGATTACGTTTATTTAAACGAATAGTCATCATTTTTATTGGTGTTTGTTTTTACAAAATAAAATAATATAAAAACATTTAAGAATTGTTTTTAAAAAGTTGTTTTTTGCTTAAATATATTTGATGCAATCGATCGGCAAGTATTTTATTGAATCATATGTATTGTTAAATGCCTATATTATAAATAAACATGTAACATAACAATTAATGTCCAGAAAACGTAGTTTACTCACATTGCGTTCCGATGTTATATCCAGTGTCTGACGTTGGTGTTCATGACATGAATATTTATACCACACCTGTCATCGTACGTCATGCACGCTTAAAACAAGAAAGTTCGTGACCCCCAAAACTAGACGCATTACAGCTAACTTACGCATATAACACATATATGGTATTTATTTATACTATTCTAAAATATTAATGTATGCCAAACGACAAACGTGCGATATTAATATTGGGGGGAAAACATAAAAAGAAAAGACACATTTTACAACAAATGAACATCGTTTCTAAACCTACTAACGATACAATCGAGTCAATTATATTTATAGAATGGGACAGGAAAGTACATATGTACGGGTAACATTGTTCATATGTAGACAGTGCCGTTTATTCCACGGGTAACATTGTTCATGTTTAGACAGTGCCGTTAATTCCACGGGTAACATTGTTCATATGTAGACACTGCCGTTAATTCCACGGGTAACATTGTTCATGTGTAGACAGTGCCGTTTATTCCACGGGTAAAATTGTTCATGTGTAGACAGTACCTTTATTCCACGGGTAACAATGTTCATGTGTAGACAGTGCCGTTTATACCACGGGTAACATTGTTCATGTGTAGACAGTGCCGTTTATACCACGGGTAACATTGTTCATGTGTAGACAGTGCCATTTATACCACGGGTAACATTGTTTATATGTAGAATTTGTCGTTATTTCCACGGGTAACATCGTTCATGTGTAGACAGTGCCATTTATTCTACGGGTTACATTGTTCATCTGTAGACAGTGACTTTTATACCACGTGTAACATTGTTCATGTGTAGACAGTGCCGCTTATTCCATGGGTAATATTGTTCATGTGTAGACAGTGCCTTTTATACCACGGGAAAAATTGTTCATGTGTAGACAGTGCCGTTAATACCACGGATAACATTGTTCATGTGTAGAGAGTGCCGTTTATTCCACGGGTAACATTGTTCATGTGTAAACAATGCCGTTAATTCCACGGGTAACATTGTTCATGTGTAAACAGTGCCATTAATTCCACGGGTAACATTGTTCATGTGTAGACAGTACCGTTTATTCCACGGGTAAAATTATTCATGTGTAGACAGTACCTTTATTCCACGGGTAACACTGTGCGTGTGTAAACAGTGCCGTTTATTCCACGGGTAACAATGTTCATGTGTAGACAGTGCCGTTTATACCACGGGTAACATTGTTCATGTTTAGACAGTGCCGTTTATACCACGGGTAACATTGTTCATGTGTAGACAGTGCCGTTTATACAACGGGTAACATTGTTTATATGTAGAATTTGTCGTTATTTCCACGGGTAACATCGTTCATGTGTAGACAGTGCCATTTATTCCACGGGTTACATTGTTCATATGTAGACAGTTACATTTATACCACGGGTAACATTGTTCATGTGTAGACTGTACCGCTTATTCCACGGGTAATATTGTTCATGTGTAGACAGTGCCTTTTATACCACGGGAAACATTGTTCATGTGTAGACAGTGCCGTTAATACCACGGGTTACATTGTTCATGTGTAGACAGTGCCGTTTATTCCACGGGTAACATTGTTCATCTGTAGACAGTGTCGCTATTTCCACCGGTAATAGTTTTTATATATCGACAGTGTCGTTATTTCCACGGATAACATTGTTCATTTGTTGACAGTGTCGTTATTTCCACGGATAAAATTGTTCATTTATGGACAGTGTCGCTATTTCCGCGATAAAATTGTTCATTTGTTGACAGTGTCGATATTTCCGCGGATACAATTGTTCATTTGTGGACAGTGTCGTTATTTCCACGGGTTACATTGTTCTTTGTCGACAGTGTCGTTATTTCCACTGGTAATATTATATATAAACTGATCGGACAGGGAAAGTAGCATTCAAGGAGGACAGTCAACCATAAAACACAGAAACAAACACTAACATTGTTTATATGTAGAACATGTCGTTATTTCCAACGGTAATATTGTTCATGTGTAGACAGTGTCTTTATTTCCACGGGTAACATTATGTGTAGACAGTGTCGTTATTTCCACGGGTAAAATTGTTTATGTGTAGACAGTGTAGTTATTTCCACGGGTAATATTGTTCATATGCAGACAGTGTCGTTATTTCCACGGGTAACATTGTTTATGTGTAGACAGAGTCGTTATTTCCACGGGTAATATTGTTTATGTGTAGACAGTGGCGTTATTTCCACGGGTAAGATTGTTTATGTGTAGACAGTGTCGTTATTTTCACGGGTAACATTGTTCATGTGTAGACAGTGGCGTTATTTCCACGGGTAACATTGTTCATGTGTAGACAGTGGCGTTATTTCCTCGGGTAACATTTTTATATGTAGACAGTGTCGTTATTTCCACGGGTAACAATGTTTATATGCAGACAGTGTCGTTATTTCCACTGGTAATATTATATATAAACTGATCGGACAGGGAAAGTAGCATTCAAGGAGGACAGTCAACCATAAAACACAGAAACAAACACTAACATTGTTTATATGTAGAACATGTCGTTATTTCCAACGGTAATATTGTTCATGTGTAGACAGTGTCTTTATTTCCACGGGTAACATTATGTGTAGACAGTGTCGTTATTTCCACGGGTAAAATTGTTTATGTGTAGACAGTGTCGTTATTTCCACGGGTAATATTGTTCATATGCAGACAGTGTCGTTATTTCCACGGGTAACATTGGTTATGTGTAGACAGAGTCGTTATTTCCACGGGTAATATTGTTTATGTGTAGACAGTGGCTTTATTTCCACGGGTAACATTGTTTATGTGTAGACAGTGTCGTTATTTTCACGGGTAACATTGTTCATGTGTAGACAGTGGCGTTATTTCCACGGGTAACATTGTTCATGTGTAGACAGTGGCGTTATTTCCTCGGGTAACATTGTTTATATGTAGACAGTGTCGTTATTTCCACGGGTAACAATGTTTATATGCAGACAGTGTCGTTATTTCCACGGGTAACATGGTTTATATATTGACAGTGTCGTTATTTCCACGGGTAACATTGTTCATATGTCGACAGTGGCGTTATTTCCACTGGTAATATTGTTCTTTGTCGACAGTGGCGTTATTTCCACGGGTAACATTGTTTATATGTAGACAGTGTCGTTATTTCCACGGGTAACATTGTTGTTATGTAGACAGTGCCGCTATTTCCACGAGTAACATGGTTTATATGTAGACAGTGTCGTTATTTCTACGGGTAACATTGTTCATATGTAGGCAGTGGGGTTATTTCCACGGGTAACATTGTTCATATGTAGGCAGTGGGGTTATTTCCACGGGTAACATTGTTTATATGTAGACAGTGTCGTTATTTCCACGGGTAATATTGTTTATATGTAGGCAGTGCCGTTATTTCCACGAGTAACATGGTTTATATATAGACAGTGTCGTTATTTCCACGGGTAACATTGTTCATATGTAGACAGTGGCGTTATTTCCACGAGAAACATTGTTCATGTGTAGACAGTGCCGTTAATTCCACGGGTAACATTGTTCATGTGTAGACAGTGCCTTTATTTCACGGGTGACATTGTTCATGTGTATACTGTGCCTTTATTCCACGGGTAACATTGTTCATGTGTAGACAGTGCCTTTATTCCACGGGTAATAGTGTTTATATGTAGACAGTGTCGATATTGTCACGGATAACATTATTCATTTGGAGACGGTGTCGTTATTTCCACGGGTGACATTGTTTATATGTAAACAGTGTCGTTATTTCCATGGAAAAAATGTTCATTTGTGGACAATGTCGTTATTTCCACTGACAAAATTGTTGATTTGTGGACACTTTCGCTATTTCCACGGATAAGATTGTTCATTTGTTGACAGTGTATTCATTTCCACGGATAAAATTGTTCATTTGTTGACAGTGTCCTTATTTCCCCGGGTAACATGGTTCATATGTTGACCTTGTCGTTATTTCCTTGGTAACATTGTTTATATGTTAACAGTGTCGTTATTTCCACGGGTTACATTGTTTATATGTAGACAGTGTCGTTATTTCCACGGGTAACATTGTTCATATGTAGACAATGTCGTTATTTCCACGGGTAACATTGTTCATGTGTAGACAGTGTCGTTATTTCCCCGGGTAACATGGTTCATATGTAGACAGTGTCGTTATTTCCCCGGGTAACATTGTTCATGTGTAGACAGTGTCGTTATTTCCCCGGGTAACATGGTTCATATGTAGACAGTGTCGTTATTTCCCCGGGTAACATGGTTCATATGTTGACCTTGTCGTTATTTCCACGGGTAACATTGTTCATGTGTAAACAGTGTCTTTATTTCCACAGGTAACATTGTTCATGTTCGTATTAAATTACGATAGAAAAATAAAAGAAATTAAATCATTACTACTATCTTGGTCAAAAAGAATACTCACACCGATTGGAAAAATTACTGTCATAAAGAGCTTAGCTTTATCAAAATTAAACCATTTATTTTCATCTTTACCAAATCCACCTGACAGTCAGATTAAAATACTACAAGATATGTGTTTTAATTTCCTATGGAATAATCACCCAGACAAAATAAAGAGAACTGTTGTAACCCAAGATTATGAACATGGGGGATTAAGAATGATTAATATTAAACAATTCATATATTCATTGAAACTAACATGGATTAGAAGATTCCTAGTTGGAGATAAAAAATGTATAAAAATCCATAAACATATGTATCCATTTACGACTAAGATGTTATTTCTGGGTAATGATTATATAAAAAATAAATTGCAAAATATATGCAATCCCTTTTGGAAGGATGTATACACAAGTCTGGATACTCTATTAAATGTTAAACCACTGTCATGGAAACAATTTCTAACACAGCCGTTATGGTACAACAATAACATTAAGATCGGAAGATCAAGTGTATTTTATAAGAGATGGTATGACAAAGGTATTATATTTATTAATGATCTAATGGATAACAATGGTAATCTGCTTTCTTTTAGACTATTTATAGAAAAGTTTAGCATACTTTCAAATTTTATAGAATATGAAGGTATGACTGCGGCAATTAGGGAGTACCTTCAAAATCTGAATTTTGCACATCTGGCCATCAACCTAGAAAACCCTGTTTGCCCATTAGCAGTTTCTCTCATAACTAGAACAAAAAAGGGCTGTCGCCCTATTTATGAAGTTTTAAATAAATCATGTGTGCAACCAACATCTATTGCAAAATGGGGTCAGTACGGTTTAAATATAGACAGAGATTGGAATAAACTATTTAAAATACCTTTCATTTGCACAAAAGATACAAAGTTACAATGGTTTCAAGTAAAAATGAATCACAGAATTACTGCCACAAACCTCCTTCTGACAAAAATGAAAATAAAAAATGACAATTCATGTAGTTTTTGCACTGATACTTCAGAAACCATTACTCATTTATTTTGGGAATGCAGATATTCAAAAACATTTTGGGATAATTTCAAGTTTACTTGCACAGAAAAGAATATACAAATTCAACCGGAATGGACTATGAAAATTATTATTTTTGGTTCCATTCAATATGACATTGTTTTAAATAAATTACTTCTACATGCAAAATACTTCATATATAAGTGCAAGTTAGATGGGAGATTGCCATTCTTTGAAAATTTTAAACCACAAATTAAATACCTATATCATACTGAAAAAATAAACGCTATTAAAAATAATCAATTGGAAAAATTTGAAAAGCCCTGGTTGGCATATAAAACCCTTTTACACTAATCAGATCCTTTTTCGCTAAATGTTACTCTGTGCTTTTAGTAAATAACAACGGTAAATATATTGTTGCACTACGTTTCCCACTGTTCCCATTGAGTAATGAAGAGTCACATCTCCATAGAAACATCTTGTCCTTTTTTTTTTATATACCACAACTTTTTTTCCAAGAATATAATAGAAAAACTCAGCGGAGATATTACATAGGTCTGGTATAAAGTCACATGTATGTCTCATTGTTCTAATATTTGTGAGTGTCTATGTAACATAACTTTTTTTCAATATAAATATATGTAAATCATCCACTGGGTTTTTTGAAAAGAAAAAGTTTGTTTGCGATTTTAGAATGAATGCAAAAAATAATAAATAAGTAACGTTTATCATTTGAAGATTGTGAAATTAAATGTCTTCCAATTTTTAAAGGGATACATGCCAATCATGACATATTATCCACTGAAGATATTTTGAAATATATACATATTCCAATGCCTCCCTTTAACAAATTTGGCCAATATTCATGTTTGCACTCATTCTGAAATCGTAAAGAAAGAAAAAACCTCCCCATTTGTTTATGTCTATATTAAGATATGCTTTAGTCTAGCTTCTGTAAATATTTGTTGTATTATATTTAAATACATATTTGACGCATATTTTATCATATAACTGTACGGTTTGCTGAGGGGTGGCCCACCCCGACCCTCACAAACCTATGACGGGGTGAATAAATGGATCACCATTAATTTGGTGATTGAAATAAAAAAAAACACAAAAAAAACAACAACATTGTTCATGTGTAGACAGTGTCATTATTTCCACAGGTAACATTGTTCATGTGAAGACAGTGTCGATATTTCCGCGGGTAACATTGTTCATGTGTAGACAGTGTCGTTATTTCCCCGGGTAACATGGTTCATATGTTGACCTTGCCGTTATTTCCTTGGGTAACATTGTTCATATGTAGACAGTGTCGTTATTTCCACAGGTAACATTGTTCATGTGTAGACAGTGTCGATATTTCCGCGGGTAACATTGTTCATGTGTAGACAGTGTCGTTATTTCCCCGGGTAACATGGTTCATATGTTGACCTTGCCGTTATTTCCTTGGGTAACATTGTTCATATGTAGACAGTGTCGTTATTTCCACAGGTAACATTGTTCATGTGTAGACAGTGTCGATATTTCCGCGGGTAACATTGTTCATTCGTACACGGTGTCAGTATTTTTACGTTTATCATTAATCATGCGTAGACAGTGACGTTATTTCCACAGATAACAATGTCTATGTTAGACAGTGACGTTATTTCCACAGATAACAATGTCCATGTTTAGCCAGTGACTTTATTTCCACGGATACGTGATTTCCACGGATAACATTTTCCATGGACAGTGACATTATTTCCACAGGTAACAATGTCTGTGTTAGACAGTGACGTTATTTCCACGGATAACATTTTCCACGTATAACATTCTCCATGTTTAGACAGTGACACTATTTCCACAGATAACAATGTCCAAGTTCGTTGGTACATTGTTCTGTACCTTGGAAGTTCCTGAAATGATATGCAGACAACAGCAGGATCTTCTTCTTAACAGAGGATTTACAATGTTGACCGACAACAACAAAATTAAATATGTTGAATAGTAATGGGTCAACAATCGACTACATCACTAGGAAAGGATAGGTTGAGGTGGGTGAGGAAAAAAATCAGTTTTTGGGTAGGCCCTTTTTTCTTAAGTAGGTAGGGAAACAACAAACCAACAATTTTTTATGGTCAGCCTAGTTAAATCTATATAAAGATTGTCTCCTAGAGACACCACTTTTGCATAAGTACACTTGAATTATTGGAGAGACCATTGATAAAATCCCCTTAGGTTTTCTGTTAATACATCTTATATTGTACATTGTAGGTCATATTGAGCTATTTTTGTAAGGGATTCAGTGTACGGAATCTTAAAAGTGGTATTTAAACTCCCATGCTGCATTTAAATTATATGTAAATAATTGAAAAAAATGCATTGCTTTTAAAATTCATTTTCAAATAATGTTTACCTGTATTTCTTTATATTAAGGATAACTGCAAGGAAAATATGATTTTTTTTAACAAGTGACCGTAAGCGTTTACTTCAAATTGTAAACGCTGTGAACGTACCTGGTTGTGGACGACTGTGAATGACTTGTCTGTTCTGTGGGTGGGTTCTGTAATATTGGATGTTGTACCTTTGTCACCTTTCGTTTTGCTTTTGTCCTCGTATCGGATTTGTCGAACTGATTGAAAAATGAACGAATATATTCGTTAGTAAAACAATAAAACGTCGGCAGTAAAACGTCTCCCCGCGCTTGCAATCAGGACTGTTATTCATTCGATCTTTGGAGATGGCTGAGCCCGATACTTATATTTACATATCGGTGGTACATGTTCAATTGCTTTCGTTTCCTCACTTAAATTTCGATTCGGTGGTTCCACTACTCCGGCCGATAAAGGCTCTGGGTATTGTTTAACCACCCATAGGATATGTTGTCAGCTTTTTAATTTAGTTTTTTTGACTGTTACTTTTGATGCGCAGGCTTCATAACCGCTGCTCCCAACAAAATTCCATTTTGTTTATTTCGCTCTTCGGGGCATAGAATTTTGTTAGATACTGGGACCATACGCCGCTGGACATGGGGGTGTAATAAGTATCAAAGTCGCAATGTCCACCGCTATATGCATGCCATCTTCGGGATGATTAAAATTCTGTACTATTGAGTTTATGAATATTGAGTTCTGCTCAACCCGGGGCTAGGAGGCGTGAGCGGTAGCAAGCATATTTCACTACCGTTCATGAACAGTCTCAATCAAACCGAGACTGCAATAGTTCGTTTGTATCGTGTTCAGCCGTTTCCAAAGGTCCACTCTCATACTCTTTTATATTAAGTAATAAAATATATGGGCAGGTATTTTCTATAAATCGATTGCACTAGAAAGATATGAACTTCTTTATCAAAACCAATTACCTTTTTTTAAAAAATAGTAGCAATTTGCCATAAGAACTGTACCTCTAGCTATTAAATGCCCCTGAAACTTATTTACGAATCTGTCTTTAAATTTTAATGCAGTAAATGAGTTAACATACTGCAGAAAATGACTAAAAGTATTATAAACATTTTACATGTAATACAGATATACAGTCTCATTATGTATATATTCTTAACTGTTGTTACATCTTATACAATATATAAAATATACATGTCTACAATCAGTGGTTAACAGTATTATTAGCTCAGCAATATTATGTTTAACATAGTAATTGTCATAGGAGTAGTCATAGGAGTAGTCATGGGTACTGGAGTGGGAAACAAAGTACCAAGTGACATTCAATTCCATTTGAAAATAATAATTGTGAGAATGGTTACTTGTTGAATCTATATTTCCCATTTACCCGTAGTCCTGGTCCTCGTATACCGGGGTATTTTCCTGGTCTTGGAACTGCCAACTCTGGGAGGTAAAATACCGATGTTCTCATCACGATGAATGCGTTCAATGTGGATTTCATATGGATTTCCATTGCAAACAACAAAGTCTTACCAATCATAAGTTGCAATGTTCAACAACCCTTGACACTGATAATAGTAATTGTGCTATTTTGTCAGCTGTAACATTTCGTCTTTTATTTCCAAACAAAAATTTTACACTGTCTTCTAGGTTGCAGCTTGGGTTAATGTAACTGGTTTGTTATACAAAATGTTTTTGATTGCAATCAAGCCAGTGTCTCCATTGTTACACACAACCTTTCCATCTGGACTGGCAGCTAAACACTTGTGCTCATATGAAACAAGAAGTCCCACTGGTTCAATTTTCTGAATGGTACCCCGTTTAATTTTCATGTAATCCTCTTTCGCTTTCGGTTCATTTACAAGTACGAGGTACATGTATGTTGCTAAGTTACCGGAAAAATTACTATACAACATAGATGTCACTAGTGGCGTTACTTTTAAATTTGCATTTCGTTTTGAGGGCATACACGTTATACTCATTCATATTTATTACAAGGTGAACAATTACTAGAATGTATACCCTGCTTTGCACCGTTAACGGTCAAACACATATTGTTGGAATGTGTAGACTTTGATCCTATGCGTCAGAGTTACTACAATGTTAATACTATGAAAGAGTTATTTGAAACTATAGGTTTTAGTCTTGTTTTAGATTTCCTGAGAGAAGTCAGACTATATAAATCATTGTGATATGTTCTTATGTATATTTACTTGTTTATATACCCGTTGGCGGGCATTTGTTGATTTTCATGTATAGTTTATATTACTACCATATCATCCCTTATTTGTAAATAGTTTTATCTTTATATATTTACATTAATTTTCAATTACTACTTCATTTCTTCATCTTTCATCAGCTGTTGCGCACAATATGACCTATTTATGTGTCGACGTGCCGTAAAACACCATTCAGTCATTCGTTTTGCTATTTTTCCAAAGTTTGACGACGTAAGTCTTTTCTTTCTTTCATCTTTCCATATTTCACAGTTTAACTAATTTGTCAATTGTGTCTGAGTCAATGTTAATTTGAGACTGAAAATATAAACTCTTGGCCTTATACAATTCCTCTACACATAAATCTGGAGTGACATCTAGCGATTCAGGTCCATAGTCTAATCGTGCATTTAACTTGTCGATTCTTTCACACTACTCAGCTTCTTTGACCATCTTTTTTTCTTAGCTTCCGGTTTGGATTTACTTTGGTTGTTTATGTCAATTTGTGTCAATTTGGGGTCATAATGCTTCTCAAATAGTTCACCGGCTTTTGTTTCTGTTGACATTTCCCTTACATCTGCACGTTGGGCCCATATCGATTCTTAATGCACCAGCATAGCACCTTGTATTCCACGAAAAGCGGTTGCAGTCATTAAAAACTTTGTCACCATCAAATTTTGATCTGATGTGCATCCATGACTCGCATAAGTTTGTTGTAAAATTCCGATTACTTTTTCCAGCCACACGGTTCAGAATGACACTCACTTTCTTTATTATTTCATTATGAGCTTCATAAATTGATAAAGTCGATCCTTGCCTTACCCCTTCTTGTTCAGTGATGGATGTACCTTCTGTCCAGTATCTCGACCGTTCTAACATGAAGTCATCGCTCTCACCACTTGCCATATCATCAATTTCGTTATCAATTTGGTTTTCATGCTTACTGCTATTACATGTAATATCATTTGCTTTGCAAAGGTCATCGCTACAGTTGCCATAGTGACCAAATACGTGGTACACACTGTTTCTAATATCTTTGCTCAACAGTTTAGCTGCCTCCTTTTTATTAGCTATTTGAGATCGCATTTTAAGTGCGCACCTCACGGCGCTTACAAGTCGTATCCGTGTTCTTTGAGTCAGATTTCCTTTTCCCTTGAATGAGGGATTTTCGACCATCAGTTTTTTAAAATTTCCTTTCATACACTTACAGGTGTGATTCGCGCATTCCAACTTGTTCACATGCCCAAATAGGTACGTCTTTTATAATTCTAGCAAACACTGATGAGTCCCCATCACCGATTATATTCATGTATCGCTCCCCAAACTTGTCGGCATTTCTGAACCCCTCTACAATGATATCCGCTTCCGTAGCATGGCTAAACTTTTCCCAATGTTTTAAACATGCACGTGCTTTCGCCACACGCCCAACAGACTCTGCTCTTGAACAAATGTAACAGTATTGGTTTCTAACACCTATGTGTAGTATTGTTTGGTTTCTTGTCCAATTATGACGGCAACTCCTCCATGTGTATTGTAAGAATGCTTGTGGTTTCACTCCAGCCGTCATCGCAAATAACATTGATTGCTGGCACACCTGTAAAAATGATTTTGTAATGCATTTGAAAATTGATCTCAGTTTATATTACATGTGCGGCATTCAGACAAGCCTAACTCTCTTTATGCACCTCGTTATTTTATCATGGGCGTAGGAACATTTCAAGTATTGCGTGTATGTGGGGACGGGAGTGGTGGTGGTGGGGAGGGAGTGGGTGGGGGTACATAACAAAAGTCGGAAAATGGTGGGTGGGGGTTACATAATCAAAGTCGGAAAATTAAAAAAAGTAATGGCCATAACTGAAATAATTGTGCCTGGATTTCGAAGTTTTCCCAGCTTTCATTAATATCAACAATCTGGTCAAGAATTGTAAAATTCAAATACACCATAAATACGCGGATTCACAAATGTCGCCTAACAGGGGCAGGACTTAGAAATAAGAGCTAAACTTGGTATACATTTTATTACATTTTTATGCCAAAAAAACAAACAATTGAGTTTACATTTTGCCGATATACCATTACCTGCTCCTGGAGTCAATACATTGTTAGAATAGATGCCTCCTCACCACTTCGCTCCCGAACACCCCCCCCCCACCCCGCTCCCCTCCAACCCCTCCCACTCCAAAAAAAATAAAAATACAAAAAACATCATCATTGGCAGGCTAGTTTCATTTTTTTTAATAAGCAAATAGGTATTGGGGTGGGGTGAATTTTGATTGACCTAATTTGATTTATCAATGTATGGCATTTAATTGTTCACCTTATTCATAATCCGAAATATGTTGCAGAAATGAAAACTATTCAATAACAGGAAGAACAAAAAACACAAATAATTCTGACAGTAAATAAACAAAATACAATATTTATAATTTTTAAGTAACTAACATAAAAAAATAATACTGATTAGTTAGTTTATGATTAATTGGACGCCTAATGCCTTCATCGTTTATAATAATGAATGACACGCATCACTGCTCTATTCTCCAAGATAGGATTAAAGCCACGAGTCTATTGATATGATAGATATGATAGATAATTTTATTTCAAAATTCCAATAGGCTATAAAGCCCATGCGGATACAAATACAGAGTAATACATGGTAACAGTGCAGTTGGTACATATAAGACAATAGTATGAGATCACAATGAAATACTTTGCATATACATGTACACATTTCCTGTGCGTTGACGAGAAGGTGTTTATAAATTTGCATGAATATTTGTAAATTAACACAAGTTAACATAAGAATATTTATACATACACATATTTATATTAATATAAGTTAACTATACTCAACATGTTATACAGGAACATATCCACAATTTAATTTCTAAATAGCATCTCATTTCTTAACGCTTTACAGATAAATATGGAGAGTTTACGAATATATCCTTTATTATTTGAATTTATGAGTTCTGTAAATTTAACCATGTTAGGTCGTCAGTAGAAATACTTGGGTATATATTGTTTCCTTAAATCTGTATATCTGTCACACTGTAATACGAAATGAAACTCATCTTCTAACATGTTGCATAGATCACAAGTTCTCTCGTTTATAGGTATTCTATTAGGTTTAACCCATCTGCCAGATTCGATTTTTAATCTGTGAGATGAAACTTGCAACTTTGTAAGTGATTGACAAAATGTATACACATTTATATTATCAAGATAAGGTTGGAATTGAAAACATGCAATGGTATTGTAGAACACCGCTCTGCTTGACGTTTGTAACCCGTCATTCCAGTTTTGAATGAAATGATCTGTCAGTCTTTGTTTTATTAAGGTAATGAATATGGTATCATTTCCAACACCTTGTTGTAACCACAGATAATAGTAACCTAGAGACGCCAATAAATGTTTGACTAGTGATGCCCAGTTAACTTTTTGTGGATGTAGCTCAAAATCTGTTAACATCATATTATAAACAATTTTAACATATTTGTGTTCCCTCATATTTAAAATCTTTAACCAATATTTAACAATGATGAGATACGTCTTAGATACGAATGACGTTCTACCTAATTCACCATATATAAAATCATTTTGTGTTGATTTTTTTACCCCTAAAATTCTTTTGTTATCAATTTTGATATGTTGATTGGGATTTACCGTACTGCTACAATTAACACGCCAGTTGTCAATTAGTTATCCATGTCACCAAATTAAATCAACACTTTTGTTTCTGTTTTACTTGACATTAATTATAGTGCACATTTGCAAGTTCTATATGAAATTTCTTGATTAAAATTAAATTATTCAACATTTTAAAAATGAAAATGGTTTTTTATATTAAAAATGAAGGTTATTAAAAGGGAGGGCTGGTGGGGGAGGGGGCGGCGTTTGTCTGATGGAATACGATAAAAATAACAAACCACAAACAAAACAGTATATCAATGTCATAGATGAAACACACTTGTACAAAAACATGCACTACTCAATTGCGATTTAAACCTGCTTTCATGTAATATATATATATAACGTTTACTTTCCATTTCTATTCACTTACTATGCAGATGTTTAAATAACGTATACATATATTTAATGCTGAAAAATAGTAAATAAATGACAGATCTTCAATTACCGGTATGACATCCATTTCAATAAATAAAACTATTATAATAATTAATATTAATGATTTGCAAAGTAACGGCACAAAATACTTTCAAAAACTTAAGATTGCCATCTGTCCTTTTAAATATAATAAGGCCATATAAAATAATACCTGGGTTTATTGTAACCCGGTCGCCGACTCCTTGTTTTCATGCACAATTTTAGCACTTAAGTTTCATAAATAGTTGTCATATGAAAGAATCAAACCTTTAAATGAGTAAATTTCCAAACATGTCAGTATAAATTCACAAGTTTAACTTCATGTCCAGGAAATAAGATAACAAATAATAAAAGCAATAAAAGCCTGACCTACCGATTCATTTTTAAAGCAATGTTAAGTGTATAGTAGGCTATACACAGGTATTATTTATGGCATAACAATAAAACATATTACCTTCACGGAAGGTCCCTCTTTCTGTTGCTAATCTCTTTTCTTCTTCAATTGCTTCCACAAATATTTCTGTAATGTTTCTTTCCACCATTTTTTTCTTCAATTTTTGAGAATGCACGCTGGTTCATTCCAGGGGAATTTAGTACCGACAATAGCTCGTTAAGGTGGAGAGACCATTCCCAGCCACCAAAGTACCCCAAACGGCAGGAACGTTCAAGTCGTAGTTTGAACTAGCTGATGTAGATAATGTATGGCTGGTTTCAACAATAAGATTCCCATGGCATCCAGTGCGTTTTGCCGAAAAACAGACGCTAGATCTATGGTGTTTATTTCGGACACATGCTCAAATGCTTGACCACCACCTTCGCAAATCGCAATAGCTGCAGTACAGAGGAGGGAAGCATAAAAACTGACATCTGCAATGACTTTTTGCAAAGCATTTAAACTGATGAGTCTATATCCATCTGCAGGCTTTCCCAATTTTCTTCTGATAGTCCTTTGCATAAGCTTACCATTGCTTCTATACAGTTCATACAGCCTTTTCACTTTTTTCACATCTTTCACCTTCTTCTAAGTGATTTTAATTTCCAATGTATTGTCCTCACTTGTGTGTAACTATATGTTATACGAAAGTATGTCTACCCCCACTTACACTAAAACGTTTCTTCCTATACACACTAAACGTCCCTCCAGTTATTCCAAACTTCCCTTTTGAAGGCATTATTAATAAAAGCAAAAATAAATGAAATTAATCCATGTCCCTTGCGCGACACTGTATTTTATCTCTGTGAACACGTGCATGTGTGTGCGTGCACGAGAAATTCGGGGCATTTGGCAACTGGATATTTGTACGAGTGTATTGACCTTTCAGACCATAAACAGACGATCGAGCATCAAAACATCAATAAATATGTATAAAAATGCATGTACCTACGTTTATATGTCAACAATTTTATAACATTTGTCCGCAGAAGGTAGAAAAGTGCAATGTTATCGGTTTACAACCAATTTGGAAGTACTAATATCACTTACCGGAAAACATCACCTGAAAAGTAGATCCCACGTTGTAAAACATTAATATTGTATATACTTTAGTAAATTCTTGAATTGATGTACATTTTAGAAGAATACGAACTGAAAGTATACAAGACATGCAAAACTTTATTATATTCCGAAAATAAACACTAGTAGAAAAAGACTATTTCTGGCGTATGAATAAAATTTTACAAGAATGGGTGAATCGGCACAACTAGTAAACGTCGATTGCGATAAGTGATAAGAAAGCGTAAATAAAACAACATTATAGGTGCGATCAAGTATATTATTGAAGATAAAGTTCACTTTAACATAGCAGATTTAGTTCATGTTCATTGTTTTATAGAAAAATCAACGTAAATGCATGTATTTGTCAAAAATGTGGCACCGCTGTCAATGTAACAAAATGGCGTCCTCCATCTGAACACGAGGACACATTTCAAGTCAAAAAATTTACTCTTGCATTACATTGCACACAATTCTGGTCTAGGCACAGATTTCAACCTATCAAAACAAAACTATTTTCGTTATCACTTTCCATTTATTTATAATTTCCGATGACATTTAGATTCCGTTAATTTATGCCATTTTCAGGGAGAAATTGTCATACTTCTTTAGGACCAGTTCAAATGTATACTTACAGGTTGAATTACCTTTTTTATTATGGCAACAACTCTTGTGTGCAATAATACTAGAATAAATAACACGGCTTCATTGTTTATACCCACAAAACATATATTTTATTGGGGTGACACAATATTTGAAAAAAAATGTACATAAACAGGATCCATAAAATGCTTTTGTACTGAAATAATTGTGTGATCTAACTAGGGAACCAGGACAGTCAGCTTTCTGTCTAGTGATGCTAGGTATTTAGTCCAGACGCTCGGAGTACTACATATAGTATTTACAGATAACACATTTTAAATTAAAAGATAAATGCTTTTGAAGTGCATTACAACACTCTAACACAGAAATATGAGATCGCCAGTATTATCAAACTATTTTTAGAGAATAATTGAATCCCGACGAGGTGGAATACATTCCTGTTTTGTACGAGACAAATCGTTATCTTCTAGACAAAGCTAATATCTCTAATATATCTATTAGAATGCGAAAACATCATACATTTATACAATGCCGGAATACATCTTAACATTTAAACTTCGTGAAAAGCGAAATATTATACACAATACCCAACATGAAAACACTAGGCCCAAGAGGGCATGTGGACGCTCTACTGGCGAAAGATAAAGTTTATGTATAAGGGGCCATAACTCTTTCAAACATCATTCAACCGGAACATGCCTATGATTTTTGTAACTAGGCTTGTTGCTAATTCATCCGCCAAGTTTCGTTGAAATCCAGCCAGAGGTTCAGGAGAACTAATCTGTACAACGTGAGTTTATTAAAACTTTTAACGGGTCATAACTCTGCCAAAAGATTCATTCAACTGGAACACGACACTGAAATGCACAACTAGGCTTGGTACTAATCATCCCTGCCAAGATTCGTTGAAATCCGGCCAGGGGTACAGGAGAATTAGTTGGGACAAAGTGTGTGATTTAAAACCTTAAAAGGGCCAAAAACCATTCAGCCGGAACATGGCAATGACAGGTGCAACTAGGTTTGGTACTGAACATCCCCGCCAAGATTCGTTGACATCCGGCAAGGAGTTCATAAGGGACTAATCTGGACAAAGTTTGTGTATTAAAACATTTAAAGGTCCATAACTCTGCCAAAATCTTTCAAGACTTACAGATCGGATGAAAAATGAAGGCCCTATCGTCTTAACGAGGCAACATATAGCATTTTTAACTAAATCAAGGGCCTTATAACTCCGTTGTTACTGGTCCGATCTGGTTGGTTTTCGAACTTGTCCGAGCTTTCATTGATATTAACAATTTGTTAAATGTTGGTAAATATCGGATGAAAAAGGAAGTCTCTACCGTCCTAACGAGGTAAAAGTTAAAGGACAAAAGACAAACGACGGACAACTCGCCATCCCATAAGCTCTGCTGGCGCGTGGCCATAAACAGTGGGTGCCTCCAAATAACCTTGACTATTGACTAGTAATAGCTTGTATTATTGTTTTATTCCTAGTTATCATACGTGTGGTATTATAATTTGCCTACCCTACCCTACCCTTCCTTAACATACCCTACCCTACTATACCCAAAGCTAATATTCCTTACCTTGCCTATGGAAAAGTCAAAATGTTGAAAACCCGAAGACGAAAAGTGGAGATCTTACAACCTCAAAAAGTGCCGTTTTGCAATCTCGACTTTTCGATTTTTCGTCTTCGGGTTTTCGACTTGTAGAAAAGATTAGTAGAAGGTCGAAAATCGAAATGGCCTCACGCGTCTTCCATAGTATAGGACTACTGAGTTTGAGGTAATTTAAACTGAAGACAGGCAAACATGATAAACCGCACATACATACCTAATGCTCAGTTACGTATATTTGCTTGTTTGGTGATTGTTTACACCTCTTGTGTAGAGTCTTAAATGTAAATTGAGACAATAAACAATAGAATTACGTATTAATTGCGATAATCAAGTTGTTTACTGCGGTGAACACACACCTCGTTTTTGTTGTTAATGCTTCGTTACGTTTAGCGGTTTTACGACATCATTTCGTCTTCTTACGGATCGTTAGTCATCGAATATCCAAAAAAACGTGATACACAACATTTGGGATATTTGTTTTTTTTAAATTAAAATCCCGTGATACCAACCACGTCACGCGGAGTCATAATCTACTGGTCATTACAAAGTTAACATACACTACTCAACTTTTATAATCGAAGAATTTTGTATTTTTTAATAGTTCATATTTTCATTTGAAATTTTAACTGGCGTCATTTAACAAATATCGCTAGCGATTTATAAAACTTATTCTGCATTGATTGGACTATAACCTTGTTGATAAACTTTGATATCTGTTTCGGTGATTTCCAGATTTTAGTATTCGTGTTATTTTCAAATAACTTGGGTGATCGATTATAAAAGTTAAATAGTGTATTAATATAGTCAAAATTGCTAAGTACCCACCTAAGAATATGTCAGTAATATTCTCGTTATTTCACGCTTGATAAAATATACGGTTGAATTGCAAAATAACGAGTTTAAATCGTCCGCTCTGATTGCATGAACACATTTTAAAGCTTTAAGTCGTTGCGTTTTCTTATTCGTATAACACTTATTGAATTGGGTACATAGGAGTTCGAATTAGTGCAGCTTTCGATGTTCCTAACTCTGAAATATGCCAACTAAAATTATTTTGACATCATGTTAAACTAGCATTATCAATATAAATGCGTTTGCAACAGAATTGTTCGAAATATTTCATGATAACGCTGAATTACAGTTACTTAAATTTCAACCGATATTCAATGAAAAGGGAGGTAATTTAGGATTATCCATGTTTCATTTTATTATAGGCTGAACATTTGCAATAAATGGGTCAAACTTTTATTTATTTTTTGTTATATTATTTCCTACCAATTTTAAGAAATTTGTATCTTTAAGCGGACTTCGATTCATGTTATGTGTTTTACCAACCCAAATCATGTGTTCCTAAAAAGGGATGATAACTCAAAAGATGTAACAATAAAACAAAAACAAAAAATATTTTACAAACTATTAGTCAAAACAAAATACTTATCACACATCTAGTCTAAAATATATTTAAATTAAGAAAATTAGTTAAGATGCAAAATTAATGGGATTTAGAGTAGTATCCTACTTACAGGGTTTCAAAAACAATAGTATAGAGAAAGGACATAGAGAATAACATATAGTTCCATAAAGGGAAGTAGTATTAAAACTCCATAATGTTACTCTTTTACTCAATAATTCGGCGCCTTGGCCTTTTTCAAGAGGTAAAGATTTCACGAAGCATTTATGTCGCGTCCATTTTGCGTGTAAGCGACGGAAGTTATGGCTCAGCGTCATGCATATATGTTAGCTTCTGTTGCCCATGAATAAGACCTTGAGTCATAACTTCCGCCGCTTACACTCAAAATATCGTGACATAAGTGCTTCGTGAAATCTTTACCTCTTGAAAAAGGCCAAGGGGCCGAAATATTGAGTAAAAGAGTAACATTATGAAGATTTAGTAAAGGGAAGGCCAGAATCATAAATACATACTCGTTTCATTCTCTCGTTTTTCCGGTTTCATTCTCTCTCTCTTTCTCTCTCTTTCTCTCTCTCTCTCTCTCTCTCTCTCTCACTAACCATATATATATATATATATATATATATATATATATATATATATATATTTGAACATGGTTAATATAAATGAACGTGGTTCATTAGTTCGTGTAATAAAATATAAACAGCCACAATCTGCGAAATTTCTTTACTAGGTGGAATGGATAATACGTTTGTGCGCGTGTGTGTGCTATTGTTATTACGTAATGACTATTTAGTGTTAGAAATGATACAACAAAGGTCCGTGGTGTTGTGGTAAAACCTTCATGTTACAAATAAAACTGCACGGTCCCTGGTTCAAATCCCGTACCGGCCAGCTCTTTTTTATGAAATATATTCGGAAGCCGTATATTATCGATGTTATCTGTACGAAGGTTAGATAAAATGTGATACTTTACGCTGATTTCTGGCTTATATATCAGTTTAAGTATAGCGTCTTTAAGTTGTACTTGATTTTATAACGTTGAAATGATCCCTCCTATGCCTAGGCAATATGTCCGCGAGCACAATGGCCGCTGCGGACACAATGGTCTCCTTTACACTTGTTTGATTTCTCCTTAGCTGCTTTCAGATGACATTTTGTTATTTGGTCAGATTGATATAATACATAATATTTTGTCACTTTCAATGTTGCTATCAGAGAGCCGTGTAAGTTAGAAAAGATAGCAGATTTAACACATATCTCAATCTGTAACGCTGTGAAATCTACGGATTGAGATTATGCACCAAATATGGCATGCTTTTTTTTTTTACATTATTGCAATTGCCAGTAATTGTGAATAACCGCACAGCTTTGTAGCACGGGGAGACTTTCCTTCACAGATCTATACATTGCATTAGCAGTTTTATATACCAGTTACAATTTATAAGTACGCCGATTTGTACTTCATTTATATCTTAGATACGAAACAAGCAAATTCAGAGAATTATGGTCAATCGCTTGATATGATAGGAACCACCATTGTAAAATTCAGTTGATATGTAGTAAAAACAACTCGACCAAAATCGTCAAATTTTTTTAATCAATTTTTAAAACTCGAATGGCCATAACTCCGTCATGATAGAAGAAATCTGACTGGTTATCGAACTTGTCCAAGATATTAATATGTCCATAAACATTGAGTTTAATCAAGATTGGATAATAAATGTTAAAATGTACTGAGCGGAAACATAACTCTGGCATTATAGGTATGCTCTGATTGGAGCCGAAACATAACTCCGGCATTATAGGGATGATCGGACTGGTAGTTAAGTTTGGTCTAGATATTATGTCCAAAAACATTGTCCTGAAGTTTAATCAAGACAAAATTATAAATATTAAAGTTATTGCCGCAAAAATCGGGAAATTATCCAAGGGTCATAAGGGTTATACAAGTTTTTAATATAAAGGTTAATGAGCAGAAATGGCAAATTCTTCAATTTTCAAAAAACTTAGGGCACCAACTCTAGCATAATACGTGCGATCTGGATGGTTATCGGAACTTGGCCTAGCTATTAGGGCCATAAACATATACAAGTTTCATCAAGATCGGATTATAAATGTTAAAGTTACTGAGCGGAAACCGCAAAAATCTTCAGTTTCCAAAATCTAAGGGCCATAACTGCGGCAGTATACGTGCAATCTAGCTGGTTATCGCACTTTATCTAGATATTTATACCATAGACATTGTCCTAAAGTTTCATTAAGATTGGAATATAAATGTTAAAGTTACTGAGCGGACACCTCAAAAATCTTCAGTTTCCAAATTCCAAGGGCCATAAATGCGGCAGTACACGTGAGATGTAGCTGGTTGTCTTATTTGATTCTCCGGCATTATTGGTGCGATCAGGCTGGTTGTCGAACTTGATCTAGATAGTATGGGCCATACACATTGTTCTAAAGTTACATCAATAACGGATTATAAATGTTTAAGTTATTGGTCGGAAAAAAACGACGGAAAAACGGAACGACGGACGGAAATGCCTGTGACGGTGGACAAGTATTTCTAACTAAAGTGGGTCACCGATATATAAAGCACATATTTTCATCAAATTATCTGAGCATTATACATGTAGTTTGAATACTATAATTAACCGTGGTTTATGACTAATTAGATGTAGTTTGTTTTATTCGTATAAATTGAGACAAGGTGAATATGACATAAACACCTGTGGCGTAAGACTATGCATGACAACACATTTATATTACTTAGTTTTTAGTGATAATGTGACACGGCCTGTCAATATGTGTGGACATAGTCATGATTAATCATAATAAAGTACCGAAGTGTACAAATTACCGACCTCCAACTGATCTAAACGCACGGAATAGGTATGCTTCACGGCTTGTTAAAATGTCAAATAGGTGGGCTGAGCTATAAAGCAGTACGTAATATATCTACAAACATAGAATGAGTCCGTTCATTATCCTTTTATTGGCAACCACATCATTTAACCATGGGCTCATTAATGGGCACTGAGGGTAGCAAATGTTAATCATTGGGTCCATGCGTCGAAACAAATTGTATTTTACTATCTCCGTTTACTTTCAATGTAACAGGAAACGTTAATATTCGCCCATTTTGGCCTGTCAACGCGTTGAAAAATCATTATAGTGGAACAGCTCTACAAAAATCTCTACTTTTAATCGGCACATTATCAAATACATTATTATATGATCTGAACATCTGGACAGAGTTTTGATAAATGGTTTTGTAGTGTAATTTTGCCGTTATTTGGTGGGTTAGTTTCTTTAACATTGCATTAGACAACATTGTGTTGTGTGATTGGAGTTGCAGAAGCCAAGTTTGAGTTTGATCAAAATGTACCAAACTAATTATTAAGAGTCATTGA
Source organism: Cyrtodaria siliqua (assembly GCA_037043455.1). Taxonomy (NCBI): domain Eukaryota; kingdom Metazoa; phylum Mollusca; class Bivalvia; order Adapedonta; family Hiatellidae; genus Cyrtodaria; species Cyrtodaria siliqua. The sequence goes on from JAWPHD010001636.1 coordinate 190,406, forward strand.
AGGTTGAGACCAGTTGATCTCAAATAAGTCTTATTTAAAATGGTTTTGCTAAGCAATGTTTTTTCATTCCATGTACATTAAAATATATCTTCACTCTTCTATGAAAACATACTTGCTGCATCTTTATGAATGGTGCAATCCATGACACAGAAAGATTATGAATCAAGTTAGACCTGAACATTTTGCATTCCTTTGTCCCTTTTTGTTCAATTTACACGAATCACTCGAATCACGAGGTAAAAATAATTTGTCTAAATAATAAGCATGCTAATTAATCTTTCTCAGTGCAATTCAGAATCCGAACATACGACACAAATTCCTTCCTTTTACAGCCACATCTTCTGAATTCCTTCAAAAGTCACATCTTCATTGTTTCGACAGTCACAACGTCATTGTTTCCGCAGACATAGAAGTAACTGGTTCTTTAAACACTGGTCTGTACTGGAACAAACAGCTCCTGTCTGCAATAAAGAACATTAAAATATATATATAATATATTATTTAATATAATTCGGCCGGGAAACAAAATATTAAAGAAACCAAACCAAATAATGCTAAATTTACTCTACAAAACCATTTATCAAAACTATATCCAAGTGTTCATGTCATATAATAATGACATGTGCCTATTAAAAGTGTAGTTTTATTCACAGTTTCTTAAATGCATGCATGTGAGGTATTTAAGATTTAGCCTATTGACATATGATACAGTGGTTGTCGGGGTCGGTACAGGCCAGGTCCTAGGCTACCTACCTGTCAAGGCATTGGAATCATGGCTCTATGGTAGGTACACAATTGTGTGGCATTCGTGATTCAGTGGTAGAGTGCCGAACGTGAGATCGGAGGGTCCCCGGTTCGATCCTCCTCCGCACCATGTTCGTTGTGTCCTTGAGCAAGACACTTTACCCACATTGCTTAGTACTGGTTCTACCCAGGAAATCTGCACATAATACCCGAAAGGGGGTGATGCAGTATTAATAGATATATAGATTGATAGACATACTACCATAAGAGCCATGATTCTCACGTCTACATATAGGCATGTATTAAAGTTTAAAGAAACTCACCTTAAAATAGTTTGATGTGGTGCTTTCCAGTCAACCGCTGAGATGAGTCAGATGACTATAAACCGGGCCACCATTGCTACTCGCTGGAGTGGATGAAACTTGCACTGTTGTTAATCTCTTTGTCATTTTTCTTGACTTTACAACCAAAACTGAAAATAAATCAATAATTGAATCTCTATTGAGTGTCTAAATGTTAAATGGCATTTCCCTATCAACTGTTATTTTACTAGAAATGTGTATGTTTTTATTATTTTCCTTTTAGATATCCAATTTAGATACATGTAACTTAAAAAAACACTACTCGTACGAATTGTCTTGAGTACGATTTGAATATCATGAAATTAAGTACTGAGAGAGTTCTGGAGTAAATATTCAAATCCTACTTGCGTTCTAATTTAAAAAAAAGATACAAATAAAGGTATGACTTACCTAATATATGCTTTCTTGGCGTTGGTGCGTAGAGAATCGTGAAAATTCATTTTCATTTTCAGGTTTTTAGCAAATCAATCATTAATAATATCACAAAGGCGCATACTATCGTAGACACACGTAGTTTATCTTTACCCTGCAAGCGTCTCACACGTTTGATTACTTCATTTTTTATTGGCCAATCGCGTATAGGTTGCGTACAGCTAAATATAGCCTGGCTGAAGCCCCGCCTTTTGTTGTGTACGATTCAGTACAGAAGTGAAAGTTCACAGAGTTCACAGAGGTCAGCAGATATAACTTTGAAATATTCAATATGCATTTTCAGGAAGGATAAACTATAGGTAAAATAATCCCCATCAGCTAGGATCATTAAATTAAATAAAAAAATATTTTTTAATGTTTTTGAAAATTTAACATCCATGGAAATTGCATGTCAATATTTAGTGCGGATTCAATAGTGTTTGTAAACACAGACATGTGCAGAGAGCTTGAGCAGAAAAAGTTGTATTTTTCACACTTTCAAAGGCTTTGTGATGGAAATATCTATGAAATAAGGTAATTTAAAGAAAATCTGGTGTATAATTCTTGAGATATTAGCTGACAGGTGCAACAGGAGGTCTATGGGAAAGTATTTAGTTTTCTGCAACCTATAGGCTAGATTCTGCATATGGTAAAAGTGAAAGTAGACATACTTTCTTTTCTAACACAATGATTTGAAAGTGTGAGAAATGTTAAATTATGGTGTATTTTGACTTTTCTTATAACTCTTTTCATGATTTTTAAATACTTCAAAGTTTTATGATGCAAAATAGGTATTTTAAATTATTTTATTAAAGGTTGTGGTCACAAAATTAGCCATACCTGACACCTGGTATACACAATTGGCCTGTAATGCACATGTTTGACACAGTTAAAGATATATCTAGTAAGTTTTATTCATTTCTGAGGGCTTTGCATACGTTGTTTGGCAAAAATGTCAGTAAGCGACAATCTACATCTTTCCGAAAAGATGTCGAAAAGCCGCTTATGTCTGTTTTGAAAAAGATATTGAGGTAAACTCTGACTTTGAGTTCATCGCTTCTATACGGTTAGTGTCGATATGCAAATATTTTATGCGGTTTAATACATTTTACAAATTAAATTATTTAGTTGGCAAAAAATATGACCTTTTCTATGCTTTTTAAAAGTTTTTATTTACCCCACCCCACTTCATTTTAATGAATTTTCATGGATCTGTACTTTAAACAGTGCTTATTGGTTGCATGGTTGCATGAAAATGACCTGTAAATATGCTACAAACGATATCTAATAAAACAAATACAATAAATAGTACAGTAACAGTCAATCTTGTGTAATGAGCATATTGTAAAACATGGCATGGCCCTAAAAATGGAGTTGGGGAGGATAGTCTCAGAATTATTTTTTGTCATTTTTAAACTGAAAAGTTGCATTTTCTTGATGGTTTCACATATAGAAACTGCTGAATAAAGTTAATTAATTCATTTGAAGGCAGATTTTGAATATATACAAAAAACAGTGGCATTTTTATGGTAAAATCTGCTATTTTGACCCCTGAAAATCACAAATATCATTTTTTAGTAGATATTATTTTCAAGATAGCTTCAACTGGTTAAACATCACATGTTGTTGATGAAATCAATTTAAAATCACTTTATTTGAAGCAAAAGATTGGGACGGTTGTCGATATATGGCATTTTGAAGATTCTGGATTTACGCGTAAAAACCGAAGGAATTTTGCCTTAGCCGAAGCTATTTTAAGCCCTCATATTTTGTCGAAAAGGATTTTTTTCTAAAAAAGAATGGTTTAATTGTTCTCAGATTAAATGTATCAACAAATTTAGCCAGAAAAAATACCTTCTGTCAGGTCTGAATGTCTCTCTATAGGTTGCGTACAGCTAAATATAGCCTGGCTGAAGCCCCGCCTTTTGTTGTGTACGATTCAGTACAGAAGTGAAAGTTCACAGAGTTCACAGAGGTCAGCAGATATAACTTTGAAATATTCAATATGCATTTTCAGGAAGGATAAACTATAGGTAAAATAATCCCCATCAGCTAGGATCATTAAATTAAATAAAAAAATATTTTTTAATGTTTTTGAAAATTTAACATCCATGGAAATTGCATGTCAATATTCAGTGCGGATTCAATAGTGTTTGTAAACACAGACATGTGCAGAGAGGTTGAGCAGAAAAAGTTGTATTTTTCACACTTTCAAAGGCTTTGTGATGGAAATATCTATGAAATAAGGTAATTTAAAGAAAATCTGGTGTATAATTCTTGAGATATTAGCTGACAGGTGCAACAGGAGGTCTATGGGAAAGTATTTAGTTTTCTGCAACCTTTAGTCTAGCGATGTTTTCAAATGTTGGACTTCCGGATGAGGCAAACGAAATATTTACAACTCAGAAAAAGTAATTTAGGAATGAATTCTTCCTTAATTATGACTCTCTTTGATACTGAAGACGGCCAAACATTCGCCAATACATATCATGAGCTTCATATTGACGAACAAACGCCTGGCATTGATAAAATTGCTATGCAACTACCCAGATGAAAAGGAACAGAACTCTTGACGTTGCCTGGTCTGGCCGATATACTTTTTGAGTGGTAAGTTGAATATTTAAAGTTTTTATTTTGTTTAATTTTAACTGTTAGCTATTTCATGCAGAGGTATTTATCTGACCTATTGGATTACTGGAGAAGCCTAATTAGTAGGACTCTTATAGACGTGAGAATCGTGCCTTTTATGGTGGTATGTACTACCTACCATAAGAGCCATGATTCTCCACTATTAAGTTTCCTTCAGTGCCCCGAAACGACTCCCTTTCTCACTCTTCCCTTGAGGTTTCTGAACGCATCAAGTAATGCCTGCATAAACAACCACCGTAATTCAATACAACAAACTTTAAATACCACAACTGCATACGGAAGAGAGGAAAGACGCGCTGATAATGTCGGTGCTCGGAGACCAGTGTAAAAAGTCCGACACTTTTTTTGTTTACGTACCAAATCATCTCGCTATCACGTGACCTTTCGTTCCCTATTTGGAAACTTAACACCGCCGGACTCACACACCTGACGCTTTCCTGTTAACGTCGATTTGTGTCAGCTGTGGGCGGGTTTAAGTTGCCAAATACGAGATATGTAAACATTCAAGAAATGTCTGCTAAATATATGGAAAGTCTTAGAAAATGTCTTAAGATCGACAAGGTTTTCTTCTCTTTGGTGAGTTTTATGCATGCATACTTGGTATTTAAGGTTTAATATATCGAACTACAGCAGTTATTTATGCAGGCATTGCTTGATTTCTTCAGAAACCTCTCTTGATGCGGGCGGCCCTGATACCTGAAACAATCTATAAAGGGTGGCATCGTAGCTCTATGGTATAGGTACACACCATAAGAGCTACGTACGATTCTCGCAGCTAGACTCTTATAGCCAAGTGCTTCGGAGTGGTTTCCAGGACAGCCTCGTTTCTGAGGAAGAGTTAACAGTCAATAGGCTGTTCAGCGATATCTTTTATCATGCACATGGTGTGGCTTTAACTGCTCATCATGCTCATAGAACTAATGCTTTACATTACGAAAGATGGCAATCTTACGAAAGATGGCAATCTTTAACAAGTTGGCCCGAATAAGGTCCTGCGGGATTGGGAAAACTCGGCCAATCCCGTCATTCGTCTGGATCACGCCTTGCATGTATATCGATGTATTGGTATGTTCAAAAGCTCGTCAGTTCAAAAGCTTGGCATTTTGTTAGACGGAAGGCAATAGCAATCAAAATAGTGCACTGTTGATAGGTCGACAATATGGTCGTTAGCCACACATGTTGATGTATACTCTGCATTGCATGTTTGTTATTTACAAAGGTTGTATTATTGCTTTCATGTACATGTAAATAACCTATTGATGACTAAATGACATTGTAAAACTTTGATAATAACTGATTTTTGCAATTTTATTTTGGCGGGAATCTATTAAGGCGCATCATGCTAGAATGACGTAACCAACATGAAAACTTCTGCGTTCATTGAATTATGCTTCAAAGAAGTGAATGAGGTGTTGCGAATGGGATCGAGACGCAATAATGCTAGCCAAGATCTAAATGAACATCTAATTTTCTGTCACTGTTAATCAGTGATTCATGTCCATAAACATGATAGTTTTTTAATAAATGTTATATCACAGAATGAAACAGATATTATATTTGATAATATAGTTAAAACTTATATAACATGCAACCCATTGATAAGTGAAGTTTTAAACACTCTGCAGCAAGAGATGACAAATCTAAATTGAGAAAAATGGGTATGATGTTCAGTTAGCATAATTTTACTAAATACAAGGTCGATACCAAATTGAGCATAATTTTACTGAATACAAGGTCAATACCAAATTGTGCACTGACTGATTAGCTCTTTTTCAGGTAACAGCCTCGAAACGGATTACGAGATGTTGTGACTATCAGTTACCTCTGACATAGACGACAAAAGGTATATACCGGTAATAATTATTATTATATATAATTTTATATACATGTACGTAACGTAGTTTTTATTGCTGAAATTGACTTGAAAACATGTTCAAACATGTCCAATCCGGTTTAAACCAGACTTGCGAGTGAATAGTTCTCTTGCCGAGTCAAAAGTATCTTCCAGATAATTCAAGCGCTTTATGACCAACGTCAATTAATTACCATAAGCGCTCAATGACAGAATAAAAATTAACAATGGAGGATGCGCAACGTTGTCATTTATCGACTGTGGAAGAATTAATAACTATATTTTATTTTGTTTAAATTCATGTTCAAGAAAACATTGTTTCATATTAAAAGTAAACTACTTGACACATTTTCTTACTTTTTCTTTATGGTTCAGTATAGTAAAACAACTGTCTACTTCTGTTTCTGTCAACAGTTAAAAATATTCATCTTCGGGAATGACTGTTGACCATGAGCAGTAACTTATTGACCTCGACGATTGCATCTCGGTCAATAGTTCATGCTTCGGGTCAATAGTCATTCGCTTGGATGAATAGTTTTAACCATTGACCGATATATATTTAATTTTTATATAGCTTTTTGTAGCTATGTCTTTGTGATAGATTCTCACATGTGTGTCTGTTTAATATTGAATTGATACATATACTGTTACATTGTACATTAGCCAGGTCAGTCCGTCCTTCCGTCCTGAAAAGTGCATCTATCTCCTCCCAAACTTTTCAACCGATTTACCTGTTGCTTACCCATGTTACCTATGATGTCAAAATGTGCATATCGTTTCGGCGTCAAAATCGACACAGTATTACCGGAGTTATGTCCCCTTTTTCATCACATTTTACGTGAAAATATCTTGTGTCTCCTTCCACACTCTTCAACCGATTCCTTCGAAACTTTACATGATGCTTACCTATCATGTCAAGATGTGCATACCGTTTCGATTTCAAAATCAACTCAACAAAATCAACTCAGCATTACCGGAGTTGAGGCCCCTTTTTCATCAAACTTTACGTGAAAATATCTTATGTGTCTATCTCCTCCCACACTTTTCAACCGATTCCTTCGAAACTTTACATGACGCTTAACTATGATGTCAAGATTTACATTTCATTTCAGCGTCAAAATCGACCAAGTATTAACAGAGTTATGCCCACTTTTTGATCAAACTTTACGTTTTACACTATTTCAGTACGGGCGTCAATGGCTTATCGAGAAACAAAAGCTGTAAAAAAAAACACGATAGTACAGTGTACATTCATTTAGTCAATTCAAATGACGACATCATTTTATTTTGATAAGACGAATGATGACGGTGGTAGTATTCTGTCTTCTAATTGTTTTATGGTCATCTGATAAACATTTTATACATAATACTTCACACAAAAAAAGTTAATTTATTATAATCACTTTTATTTCAGATCTGCTTCAAAGGCATGGTTTTCCAAAGTGATACGGTCTCAATAACATGCTGGATGCCTAGAATCTAAGATTATCACATCGCACCAAGGAACATTGTCATAATAACCTTAAAAGTGAACTGTAGAACTATTTATGACGCATACCACTTTTAATTGATGGTGGATTTAGGAAATTGATCAGAAAATATATGTTTCTGGGATAACTTGTAGCTTGTTTCTGCAAATAATCAGTGTTTGTTATCTCTTGACATTTGAAACATTTTGGTCGAAGTTTGAATTCAATACTGACAATAGCTTGTATCCAACACGGACAATAGCTTGTATCCAACACGGACAATAGCTTAGCTTGTATCCAACACGGACAATAGCTTATATCCAACACGGACAATAGCTTGTATTCAACACATAACTTTATTGATGGAACAAATAAAGAACATAAATATATTCTGCAATTCGTGTCTGCTGTATAACTCTGAACCAGATATGATTATCCCATCATTCTTTTGAACTATTGAAAGGAATTTGATAAAAAAAATGTTGGTCTGCTGACCGAAAGCCAGCAGAGATTATGGGATGGTGAGTTGTCCGTCAATCCTCTGTCGTCTTTTAACTTCTGCCTTGTGAACATGATAGGACCTTCATTATTAGTCTGATTTTTACCAAACTTTGCCAGGGTCTTTAAAATATCAATGAAAGCTCGAACAAGTTCAAAAACAGCGGAGCCAGATTGGATTAGTAACACCAGAGTTATGGCCCTTGTTTTTCTGAAAAATGACATATTTTGCCTTGTGAACACTAGCACTTTCATTTTGTATTTGATCTTTACCAAATTTTGTCAGATTGTTGATATTAATGAAAGTTCGACAACCAGCTATACCAGGCCAGGAACACCAGAGTTATGGCCACTTGAATTATTGAAAAATGTCATATTCAATTGTGAACACTAGTTAAACTTGAGTTTCAACAACATGACATGTTATGAACAACTACCAGCACTTATTTTAAGGGTCATAATTCTGGGCGGGTAAAGGGCTGTTTTTGCATAAAGGTCAAGATCACTCTTATGTTCGGGAGCATCCATTAGAACAGCGGTCTGTTAATGGATCACGATCATAAAGCGATTCAAAAAGTTGTGATCCTAATGCGATCCATTAGAATGTATATAGTGTTACATAATAGCGATCCTAATGCGATCCATTAGAATGTACATAGTTTTACATAATAGCGATCCTAATGCGATCCATTAGAATGCATATAGTGTTACATAATAGCGATCCTAATGCGATCCATTAGAATGTACATAGTTTTACATAATAGCGATCCTAATGCGATCCATTAGAATGTGTAATAGTGTTGCATAATACTAATAGCGATTCTAAAGCGATCCATTCTGAAAATTATTGGGCTGATACTCCATTAATTAGGTGTGCGATTCTAGAGCGATCCATTCTAATGTGTATTAGATCGTGATCCACTAGTGGTTTTATAGTGTTACGTAATACAAAGACATCCATTTTGTAAAACACTGGATCGCTTTTGGATCATGATCCATACACGATCCATTAAAAGTTGTATAAGGACACATCCATTCAAAACCACTAGTGGATCGTGATCATAAAGCGATCCAAGTGCGATTTTGATGCTGTTCGTGTTTTTAACAGATTTTGTCAGTATTATTAAATAGCGATCCATTAGCTCATTTGCATGTGAAATTGGACCGCTTCTAAATCGCTTTAAAATCATGATCTTGAAGCGATCCATTAACACGGTTTGTTAGACTTTTTTTTTTGTTTGGGATTATAGTATTTTTGTTTCATTGTGTAAAATTCCCACGATGTTACGACAGTATGTTGTTTCAAATAATTATTTTGATGAACATTATTGTCAAAACCTATTGTTTTGTTCTAAATATTCGTTTTTGTATTAAAAATGCGCATGCAATAAAAAGGTTATTAGATTTGTATTGGGATATATGCACTTGTTCTTCCGGACATACATATTGCGCTCCTAAGTCGTGCAGTATTGTTACGCGAAAGAACTCGTGCATATATCCTTCTTAACGTACCACACTACTTCTGTGTGTGTGTAATATTTTATTCACCGATAAAATGCAGATACGTATTTATTATTTCGATTCTAACACAACAATAAACCCATTGTTTACGCTATTGTGGGGGCACTATAGGGGGCACTATATATTATCTCGGAGGTCAAGGTAATCAGGCTGCTATGTTTACAGGCTGTTCCATTGGGCGCCCCCGTATGCAAAGTTCTGCGCTGTACACTATGTTTAAATACACTGTTAGTCGCGTGACAAACAATTTAGTCATTGCTTATGTCATATAGCTTGCGCTGTAGGCAAGGTTTGTGAGCATGGCAAGTTGGTTCATTAAAATTACTGTTGAGTTTGTCTTCATGACGTAGGATGGTGTTCCCTAATATCGCGGTACTTACTGTTTGAAGTTTAAATAAATGATAATACAACATTAATCTAAAATTATTTCGGTCCTGGTTACGTTCACAAACATCTCATTTGTGTTTGTTTATAGTATTAAAACATTAGATGGAATCAATATTGAAATAATTTTACCCGACATCAACAGCTATGTTTTTACTGTTGTCAGGGGAGAGTACTCTAATATCGCGGTAGATAGTGGAGGCCCTGACTACAGTTTATTGATTGCAAACAAATAAAAAAAAAAAAAATAGGATATATCTACAAATAAAACTACAACTATATGCTGAAATTCAACAGTTTCTTTTAATAATCAAGCAAGTTACATCAATTCATCAATCAACACTCTTGTTTTCTTTACTTTTTTAACTTTTATACAAGCAGTTAGACCTTTGTAAGGCAGTGTAGACACCTAAAAACAGAGTCACGCCTCAAAACTGTAACATTACAGCAGTACTTCAGGTGTGTCCAATGTGGACAGGTCACATTTTCCCAAGAAACAAAACAAAGTGTCTAGCACCCCCTCAATATGAGCGCCTACAACTCCGTAGGAAAAGGCGTAGCAGGGCTTCTTTATTAGTTCCCCTTAATTTATTGGCGCTGTTGGCAGGTGCCCTGTTCGCAACATAGCGTCGTCACTTGACCACAACAAGTTCATTCATCAATATCATCAAGCAGACGAAGATTTGATGGAGCCCCATCGTTTATAAACTTATTTTACGAAGTGGTATGGGTTCTTTTGTTTGCAAATGGGTGGGGGAAATTTACACAATGTGATGTTTTTATGTATTTATATGGAAAATTAATTTTAATTACCAGGAGTTGCGATATTTTGCCGATATGTATTTGTAAACCTTAGCGTGACCTTCGGGTATGAATTGTGAGATTTTGATCACAGGTAGGTGGCGCTTGAGGGTGATGTCATCAAAAATAGTGTTTACCGCGATATTAAAAAACCCACGATATTAGGAGAAACCACTATATATTTAACAAGTGACGTCATGTAACGTGGCGCTTCCAACGGATGAAATATACGCGGGGAATTAATGGAACAGCTGTGTTTTATCGTATCATAACATACAGCTGTCTCTCTTCTTTGTGTATATGAAAGACTGCGCAGTCGTGTTAGAATTCAAACTAAACAACAAACTGATACAGATACCATCTTTTAATCGGTTATTATTCCTCCAGCCAAATAACAAATACACACATGATACAGTTGAAACTATCATGTAATCGTTTTTGCCTCAAGCCAAATAACAATTACACGCAGCGCCAATGACAACGAAATCGTCCCCCCACAGGATTTAACACACTGATAAGATCATTATCACATTAGTTTAACACCAGCGTGATAAACTGACCCTTCGTACAATGTAGACAGTTGAACATTAATTTTGATTTAATCTGGCTATCCATCCATCCATCCATCCATTGATGTTTATTGAAAACCTCAGATGAATCTACAGCATTGCCACTGTGTATTGTAGAACCCGGCACAACGTACTGACACAACACAAACAAGTAAAGATTAAAGAAATTGTGAAACTATGCCGTTTAAAGGTAAGTATTAAAAATAGCATTAAGTTTCTTTAATTCTAATTATAACACAAAATCTGTATTTTGCTTAATATATGTAACGTAATTGACCGTTTACATTTACATTATCTGTCATGTGTAAAGAGGAAGCTTGCATTATCGGCTACCAAAACAATTGTCTGGTTTATTTTTAATTTCATCATTAAGTTTCAACATTAAAATAAATAATTGTAACAAAGCATTTACCAATTAAATGAGCATCGATATGCATGGTTGCACACGAAGTTAAGTGTTTGTTATTGAAACTGTTTACAGTTGTAAATTCAAACAAACTGGTTCAAAATAATATGTAACGTTTTTAATGTGGTACAGTATATATAAACACAATTGATCACATTAAAAAACAACAACACGCAAACATATATTGAAAAAATATAATTCAATTTTCATATATTTTTCTCTTTCTCTCTTAACGTATCATCTGATAAAAAAATATATATCAAATTCTCGGGCTGCATAAATGACACGCACATATGTATAAGTTCAATTAGTTGAGCTGATAAATTATGTGTTATGTTATCCAATATTGTATACCTTATTATTTTATGGCTAAGAAAGTAGATATAAAAGTCAGTATCTGTTCCCGCTAGTTATTTTTACCTTTATTTAGCCTTGCCTTAATGGCGTTAATTGTGCATGCGCACAATAGCAATTACTAAATACTCTAACATCTGGAGCCGTCGATTAGTACCGCAAGTGTTTCGCCCCCACATAACTTGTACATTGAAGTTAGATACTTAGTCTTAATCAGCTTAACAGTTATAGAATCATAAATGAAATATAGAAAGATAGATACATATATTCAGCATATCATGGCACATATACATACACATTCTATCAAAACATTTTATAATAAATTATTGTCTTATGTTTTAAATATCACAGCAAGTTTGATATGTTATGTTCACACGGATTCAGAAATGTTGAGATCTGATATACAATCACGTGATATTAAATTGACTAATATAGTCATCACAGCTGTCTATTTTATCACATCTATTGTTGCTATTTTCATGTATACACTGTCGAATTCCTCTCTAGTAGTTTACATTATAAAAGAGTGTACTAAAATAAATCACTTCAAATCAAATATATATTAAGAAGTTATTAAACGGCAATGGCGGGCCTTAGGTGGTTATTGGCACGACTCATAATATATTGGCACGAGGGCTTTAGTCCCGAGTGCCAGTATATTATGGGGAGAGCCAACAACCATTTAAGGCACAACATTCCTGTTTAATGACTTTTTTTATTATATACCTGTTAGAGATAAAACTCCACACAAGATATCTGAAACAATTTTACTGACGTTTTTAATTTCGTTACATATTCAAATTAATGAATTCTTTTAAACATAATTCTTTTTGCTAAACAGAACATCCCTAGAATGTTTAGATATGTCATCTTTGGTGATGCTGTGGCTGTAGTTGTTTTGAGAAACCCAGCAACTGTATCAAAAACTAAAAGTGATGTTAAAAGGGTCAATGAATGGTTGTCGTCTGTCGGGGAAGAACGAGAAATGTATGACATACCACCTCAAGAACTAACTCAATATTTTATTTGCAAAAATGTTTCTTGGTGTAAGAAAACACAATAACCAACAGTATGAGACAGATTCCCTGAAAGCATTTCAGTAAAGTATTCAAATACATGACTGGACGAATTCAACTGTATCTTGTTCGGATACATCGATATTTCTGCCTTGTAGTTCGCTGTCTAGGTGTAATAAACGATTGGCTAACGATTATAACGTTCTTTCTCCTGCCAGTTTGTTTGTCCGACCGCACGTTAAAAAAATTCTTTCCCTAACGTCAATCTTATTCATGAAGTCATATACGTTCAAAACAAACGTTTCGTTTTCCCCGAGTTATTGCTGCACGGCAAACACCGTTCCAAAAAACCGGTTATTGTTCACGCTTGCGGTTTAGAGCTCCGGTTACCAGTTTCCCCCTATGTAAATGTGTTACTATTTATAGTAAGGTATACACAATAAATATATATATAGTAAAAGTTAATGTGTAGTAACAAAGACATTTAGTTGGTGCAGACATATATACCGATAAAATAGCTAAAGAACCCAATATGGAATCATATGCATCCATATTAATATAACCATAATAGTCAGTACATATTAGCGATACAACTTTCTTAAAAAAAATAAGTTACATAAATTCTTTACGTTGCAGCATCTTGGAATGGACCGGGGAAAATAACATTGGTGACTTTAAATCTTGAACAAGAAATAGGGTCATTAAAAATACACACACATTCTAACCGTCGAATTCGTAATTTTTCAGATAAGCTGGTGCTCTTCTTCTTACTTGGTCTTCTTCATTGTTCCGATGTCAGCGGTTGGCGGAGGTACAGAACAACTCATAGCACTGTATCAACATCGACACCACCGTTAACTACCGTGAAGAATGGCTGCATGCACAATGGCATTTTATACCCTCCACATTCATCATTTGGTGAGTTCCTTGTTTTCTATAACATAATTTCGATAGGGCCATCCTGATCTCGAGATAGCGAGAAATCGGAACAGGGTTTCTTATTTTGTCTCATACTTGAAATGTGAATGCGGGGGTAAGCATAAAAACACGATGCGGATTCAATCTCGCCTTCTCCACTCCACCCCTTTGAAAACTATCTGACACAAACTAGTTCATTGGTTTTGATCGTATCCATGCAGGCATTGTAAAAAACAACAACACCGAACTATACTTATTACCTCTCATGAACATATTTAATAAACCTAGTCTGCTGATTTCTCTCTTGTTTGTGTTTGTTGCTTTCAAGGGATCCCCTTATCAGTATATATTGACATTCACGCTAGCGTTTGTTTAGTGCTGTGTGACGGCTGTACATCCCGATTATAAATCAGTAGTGTTATTACTTACTGGTCCTTTGGGATCATCAATCCCCATCTGTGTGGCTTTAAAGTAGAATACCGCTTCAGCCGGTGCTAGTGGGCGTGAGAGGTGTTGTGCTTTATATTACCTCTCATGAACAGACTCAATAAAACCGAGTCTGCTACTCCTCTCTCTTGTTTCTGTTTGTTGCTTCCAAGGATCCCCTTTTCAGTATGTATTATGTTATGAATACTTGCATTTTTTTATGCAGACATTTTACAAAACTATTTTTCCGATATTTTATGGCTCAAAATTGTTTGATCTAATAGAATCACATATATATTGCAACTAAATTGATTTTAGAATGTGTTTATTAAGCCTACATTACACACGAAAATTACACCTTTATTAGAAAGTATGATACGTGTTGACCCATTTACCATTCGCCACTATGCTGTCATATTTGATTGTACGATGACCGGATAGATTGTGGAATGATGACGTCTACCTAAATCCTTATAGGACAATAGCGTTTGATGTTTGTCTTTGATCTTGTTTTACCGTACTATTAACGGTTTGTTCCCTTGTTGCTCTGGTTTTTGCCAAGTCACTGAGTACTTACTTTGTGGCTTTCTAGGTTTCTGTTTTTTTACATTATATATACATATTATTTATATTATATATACATGATCATTTATGTGTTTTACTTATATTGCCTATTAATGCTGTCTTGTTTGTTAGAGATTATAACCTGGAGGGGATATCTTTATTTACCCTGTCCCGTTTATTGAGATGACAACAGGGTAAGAGTGAGGTTTGGTGCATCCTAGAACCTGGTTTAACCAACCCCACCCACAAGCGGCCTCTTTTGCCACTGACCGTCCCAAGACGGTAGCCCTGTTGTCAACTCTTGTGTGTTTGTAATGCCTTATCTTGCGTTTTATTCATCTTTATATATAGTTGTTCATTGTTGCTTTTTGTGTTTGTGGGTGACTGTCATCCTTGAATGCTACATTTCCTGTTAGATTTTTATATCTACTTCTACTTTGTTTTAGGTGAAGGTTATGACCCTTCCAGTAACTGGTGCTTTGGTTATTTCTGTGATGCAAATGGACAGTTCATTGCCTGGGACAACTTTAATTGTCGAACGACTTCGACGTTTCCAACTACTCTGCGCGTGACTACTTCATCAACTTCCGACAAAAGACAGCAGCTCCGAAATTTTCTTCAAATGCTTATTAACAAAAGCGTTAAAACTATGCAAAATACAACCTTTTGTAAAGAGTATCCAGGTCGTCTAATCCGCAACCGTCTATAACGTTATGTCGATCAGCTGGCTTAGGCTGTAACGATAACATCTTTAAGACTCCGGTTCATAAACCAAACATCTGATACAATCATTGTTTGATACCGTCATTGTTACACATTATGCACATTATCAAAATGCATGCGTACCTTTCTCATTAAATGGAGTTATCAATGTTATATACTGCATCACCCCGACTTTAAACAATTAATAATATAACATAACACGTCATCACACGGTTCCGCCTCGTAGTTCAAGGTTCAACATTTCTTTATACTAAATCCGAAATATCTTCACCATCTCCAAATAATATCAAACATTTATATTAAATGTAATAAGTCCCCTTTTGACTAAATATCGGTAATAGTTACAATCAATTTCTTCCACCGCAAGTACAGACAAATCACAAGAAAAGCCAAACTACCAGACAAAACGAGTGGTCTGAATTACCAACGACAGGCTGCAAGACTGGTCACTCCGCTTCAAACTAGATGTATAAGCTCTGTACACTTGTTTGCTACGAGCATGAGGACGTATGTTACAAAAGGACCCTTACCAAATTATACCGCTTTAAAAAGGTGAAACATACAAAAGCTGTACCCTTTGCATACATGTATATTCTTTTATTTGACCTAGGTTACATATTAAGCAAACAGAAATGGAATCAACATGGTCAATGCATGATAATATCATGATGGCGGAATGGCAATTTAAACACAATCAAATGTAAATAAAAATAAAGAGTATCAAATGTAAATAGTAGCAAGTTAAGGGAAAGGGAAAGTAGACTCTGAACATACTCGAAACAGTCAAGATAATACATTGCCTATATCTAATACGTGATTAGGTGGGAGGGAGATATTGTATTTATATATACACGTATATCAACGTACTCTATAATAAACCATAGTTTTGATGCTATTTTCTCCGTCATTTCAATACCATACTCATTTACAAATGCTAAAAACGTGCAGCCGCCCATAACCTAACTTACACTAAAGTGAATATTTGCGTAAATATGAGTCCAAACATATTTAATTTGTGTTGGCAATTATGCTCTTAATTACTGTCGAAATATGTAAATTGAATGATAAAAAAGAACGGAGTACTTTTAGTGTTTAGTTTATTGCATTATATGAGAACGACATTTCAGCTAGAAAATATTTCAGTAATATTTCAGTAATTTAAGTCGTCCGAAAAATGTGATTTTAGACTAAATTTATTATTAAATAAAGTTATAACGAGTGCTATCGACAAATTTAAATATATCATGAAAGCATGAAAGGAATGTCAAGGTTACGATTTGGATCTTCTCTACTCGTAATCACTTTGTTCTTTGCCGAGTTATTTCCATTTTTATTCTGAAAAACATAAACAGTGTAGAAGTGAAAAGGCCACCGGACTGTGTAGACTCTTTTTAAAGAAACAATCTTGTCAAAACAATGTTTTTACTTAAACAATGTGTTTGGTTTACTTTTACTCAAATGTATAACTTTTATTAATTATGCTTTATTTGACAAAGATTTCTGAAAATGCATTCGAACTATATGGTTATTCTCCCAAAACATCAAATCGAACATTCAGAAGTGACTTTTCATTTTTGTTAAACTGACCAAATGTTTTATATACGGTATGAGTAGCTCCTCGAAGACATCACAGTTCTTTGCCCAGATTGCACAGAACTTTAAAATCCGCATCATGATTACGTAAACATATGATTAAGAAACAGTGTGGGGACCAGCTGAAGATCAGAAATATAGGTGCAATACTTGTAAAAAGGTGTTTTCAGAAAACGCACCAATTAACTATCTACATGGTCTAACACTGCGGTTTGCTTTCGTCTGTTAGAAAAAACTTCATCACACAGATTTTCCTTGAATCAAAAGTGTGTCTGGTTGTCACAAGGTTGCGCCCTACGAGTGTAATGCATGTGAATCGACGTTTGCTGACAAAGATATCCTAAGGGACCAAGTAGCTTTCAGACTCGGTATGACAGGAAAATAAATATATTTGTAATGATGTCATTTTGGGCAAAGTATAGATAGAGTACCAGTCGGCTTAAACATGTCAATAGCAAAAGTCCTACATACTGTGACAAGGCATTGGAACACCAAGAATATCAGCCATATGCAACCAGTGACAGTGTTTTCGTCAACTTCATCTTACCATATAGTTATGTTAATAACATTGACACATAGAGGATCTTAAACGAGTTCCCATTTCATATAAGATCTATGAAACGAGTTATGAATTATTTTAATTTTAACGAGCCTTTTGGCGAGTTAAAATTAAAAATAATTCATAACGAGTTTCATAAATCTTATATGGAATTGGAAAGAGATACATAAATCCTTTTTTCACATAACATTGCAATCAAATTAGTAAAAAATAATTCAGATGGACATAGAACCGCTACGACGTCAGACAAACTTTAGCGCCAAAACGTCATAAAATATGTGACGTCGTAACGTCGCATCTCGCACATAACGTTGCGTTTAAAAGAGTTCGTGTTTTACCTCTTTACAAAATAGCAGTTTACGCCAACTTTTTAACAAACCAACAACAATGTTTTGTATAACGTGCATTATTTTTATAAGCTGTCACGAATAATAAGTTTATGACTCAGATCTGGGTGAATTTGTAACAAATAAAATAGTTTCAGTTAATAAACTTGCGTAGTGTTACAGGTTTAACTCAACCAATCAAAATCGTTCCAGGTTGTATTACACGTGTGTCATACAATAGAATATTAAATGGGTGTTCGACACTGCTAACAAGGGACGTTATGTGATAAAAAAATATTTGTATAACTGTGTTGGGGGTCCATCTTATAAGAAAAAGCATTAAAGTAGCTATACCGCCAACAACAGCCAATGTACACTGTTTCTATACCTACTGACGACGAGGTATATACATAACTTACATAGTTTTGAGAAGCCAAACTCTATAGACACACTATTAACGGCTTTAACCAGTCAGGCCAAACCCCAAACTGGAACGTTAATTCTTAATTCATTTTACGCATATTCAAACACAGATGTTTTAAGAACCCGTGAAAAATTCCATACTTTTAATCGGCCCATATACATTATAATATGACCTGAATACCTGTGTAGAGTTTTGATAAACGGTTTTGTAGTGCAATTTTTCCGTTATTTGGTGATTTAGTTTCTTTAAATGGACACAAAATTCACTAAATATGAAAAGATATGTTGTCGCATGCTAAGGTCTGTTCCCTAATTGCTTGTTTAAACAAGTATAAAACATAGGCATTACTTATAAACTATAGATCTAATCGAATATGTTTAACTTCCTTCAGTGGCTGTTGACATTTCTTATAGAGTGCTTGAATATATATCATGTATTGCGTATATCTTAAACTCTTCCACGTTATATATAAGATTTACAAAAATCATTACAAATTATTTTGAATTTTAAATTAAAATAATGCACAACTCTTTTCATAAACAGTATATGCTGTAAAACTGTTCAGATTGATCTGGAAACGAACGTTTGGTCAAAAATCCGGCTCGTTCAAATGTTAACTGAATTCTGTCCACTTTAGACACCGAATACAGGCTATGAACGTTAAATAGATCTGTAAAACTAACCACGGTAACGATTACGGTAAGGATTACGATAAGGAATACCGACTAAAACAGAATGGTTTTCTCAACAGACAATAATGGTTGAATGCTCGATCAAGCTTGTGCGCATCACTATATATAGGCCAATGAAATTTATTATTGACACTACATGAACTTGTAGGAAAAAAGTCGGTGGTCTGCCACTACTACAAAAAATCGATCGTCATATATAGCCTTAAATGTGCTGAAAATAACGTACACCACCGTTCAACCAAACATCCAACCATCATTATATTAGAATTTATTAAACTAGTTGACATACAGGATAGGATGAGATGGTTTACAGAGCAATATATCATTTTCGCAAACGACCAGTTATTCGCCATGCTTCCTTTTCTAAGCCTCAACTAATAAAGTTGTAATTCGCTTCAAACCATCTTTGCAAACTGGTTTAAATATTTTAATAATTGTTGCATTAACTTGATACTTTACCTTAAAACAATATAGCGTTTAATCTCGAATATACTTCATTTTTCAAGCAGGTGGGACTATTTACGCTCGGATGCGCACGCATAGATACCGGCTATTCCACTTCAAGGAGGTGAACGAACTGCACGCACTACATGCACACACTGCACTTGCATCCGGTGTGTCTTAACATAAAATGGATATTCTATTGCACGAAAAGCCACTGACAGTAGGGGTTTTGTTATCCTTAGACTTTTTGCTGATACTATTATAGCGACAGGAAAATAATGTAAATACAAGAATTAATTCTCAATTTTTCGCTGTTTATTCGGTTTTGCCCCTAGTAAATGGAAATACCCACGAAGCACAGTTGTTTCGGCGTTTATGCGGTTTTAAACGCCGATAGATAGTGAATGGCAAATTTACCATAAAGTACTAACGCGATTCATGGATTGTATACGCCATTTACTACCGACGTCTAAAAAAACATAAACGCCGAGAAAAATGCAAAACAATTCTTTAATAAATAGGCACTCATGTATAACATACATTGTGAAAGTAAAAACTAACTTTCAATAGTGGCGGCCTCACACATTTCGATGTTGGGGTCAACTGATAAATTCTATTGTTCTAGTGTGCATTCAAGGCGATAAGCGCACGCGCTGCACGATCTTTCAGTTTTTCAAAACCAAGTCATAAACATGTATTGAAATAAAAGGTAGTACAACAATACTACCATATGTTAAAATACATGTTTTAGTGCAATATAATCGACAGTTAGGAACATGTAAAGCAATTTATTTGCACTATTCAAATGTGTGAAAAAACACTAGTAGAATGCCGCGACTTAAAAAAAAAAGAAAAGAAGAAAACTTTTAAATGTATCCTGGTGCGTAACTTAGGTGGTGCGTAACTTAGGATAGCACACATTGTTGTCCCGCAATGAATATGCTTGTAAATAAAGGGTAAATTTAGTTTCATTCATTATATTTAAAACAACTAAAATAGAAAATAGAAAATATCTTTCCACACCACAAAAAAACCTTTAAGAATTGACACTTTCTCACTTGACAATTCGAGTTCCCAGTGGGATTCGAACCCGCAGGAGTGAGAGGCGAGAAAGCTTTAGACGCAGCGTCTTCACTATCCCGGCTACGGCGGCAATTTTAGGGTAAGACATAGGGGATAAAGGTGTATTTATCATGTTCTAAGGCGGATTCAGGGATAGGTCGGACCCGGCGCCCCCACCCTCTAAAATCCCTCAAATATAACATATGCATGCCGGATTATATGGGGCGCGCGTCATTTCTACTGTTTGTCATCAGTGGATTTAACATAAAATTATTCTGAAAAAATACAACAGAATTCACTAAATGTCATGTAGAAAAACATTTTATTTCGAAGGATTCTCCGCTCTCCGCGCCCCCACCCCTCCCACACACAAATACTCAAACCAAAATCTTGGATCTGCATCTGATGTGTACCCTCCTCTCAAAACGTGTTTAGTGATCAATTATTCAGGCAAGCCCTTTTAAAACTCCAGCCGAGTCAGGGTGGTTGCATCGAAGATTGTACTAAGAAAAAGTAGTCTGAAAGGTCGATGCATATGACGTTTATATATTATATCGACAGAAATATAAATAAAATGTACATTTTAATTATATATTTTTCTACACAAACCCCTGTGAGCCTACTAAAACCAAGGTTGTTATACAACTTTGAGATCAGCATTTTCTTGTGCTTAGTATTTAGTCTGATGTCCTAGTCGTTATCGTAGTTAGGTGTACAGGTCTAATATGAGCATGACTTGTGTATGCCTGCTTCGCTGTTGGGGAGAAACAACCAAGGTACACACAGAAAGAGGTTGATTTTCAATGCACACTGTTTCGACTATTAGACAATGGTCTGTATCACCTAATCATTGTGCTAACGATTACTCAACAACGACACAAACAAGTGACGTGTCAGTTGGGATGAACATTGATAAGAATTTTGAAATTCGCACCTGAAAACCTGTATAAACGTCTATATATATCGCGTCGAAACAAACGAAGCTTATATAGCGTGCACTTACAGTTACATTTACAGATAAGACGAATTTCTACAGGACAATGGCGGCCACAGGTGAGATATTTGATCGTTATATATCTTTTTCGCAGTTCTTCGTCATAATTATCTGTGTTTAACACTGTAGTACTTCATGAAATCCACAAATATGTTTTAATTTCTGACAGTGGTTCCTCAGACGTGTTGATTTCTGGCAATGGTTTTCAGATAGGTGTGAATGTGTGGCAGTGGTTCCGCTGGTATGTGTTAAAATCTCCGGTAGTGGTTCCTCAGATGTAAGTTGTTTTCTGGCGGGCTAATTTCTAGCATTGATTCAGCAGGTATGTGTTAATCTCTGAAACTGGGTCCTCAGATATGTGTTAATCTCTGGCAGTGGTTCCACATACGTGTTTTAATCTCTGGCAGCAGTGGTTTCTTCATACATGTTTTCAACAGGAGTGGTTCCTCAGATATGTGTGTTACTCTATTCTTGCATAGCTAAGTGTTAATCTCCACTTCCTCAGATATGTGTTAATCTCTACTTCCTCAGATCTTTCTTAATCATTACGTGGTCCGTGTATTAACTTTTATACCCCATCCAACCCCTTCTCCAAGAAGCAAACACGGGGTTGGCTCGAGTATGAAATGAAAACTTAATTTCGGCTTAAACAGTTTGTATTTTGTAAAACTAAAGCATTTATTAGGTAGTTTTAAACTGGTTATCGCATTTTTTCAGTAACAAATGTTTTAAACATGTTTTATTGTCAAAATATCCGTTATAAAATCCTGCTAGTGTAAGCTTTCCCATCGCTTAATGGAATTAAGGCGGGAACACATAATGTCACTACTTCCTCAGATCTGTGTTAATCTCTACTTCCTCAGATCTGTGTAATCTCTACTTCCTCTGATATGTGTTAATCTCTACTTCCTCAGATCTGTGTAATCTCTACTTCCTCAGATCTGTGTAATCTCTACTTCCTGATATCTCTATTAATCTCTACTTCCTCAGATCTATGTTAATCTCTACTTCCTGAGATCTGTGTTAATATCTACTTCCTCAGATATATGTTAATCTCTACTTCCTCAGATCTATGTTAATCTCTACATCCTGAGATCTCTATTAATCTCTATTTCCTGAGATCTGTGTTAATCTCTACTTCCTCAGATATATGTTAATCTCTACTTCCTCAGATCTGTGTTAATCTCTACTTCACCAGACTTGTGTTAATCTCCACTTCCTCATATATGTGTTAATCTCTACTTCCTCAGATTTATCTTAATATCTACTTCCTCATATCTGTGTTAATCTTTACTTTCTCATATCTGTGTTAATCTCTACTTCTTCAGATCTGTGTTAATCTTTACTTCCTCAGATATGTGTTAATCTATACATCCTCAGATATGTGTTAATCTCTACTTCACCAGATCTGTGTTAATTTTTACTTCCTCATATATGTGTTAATCTCTAATTCCTCAGATATATGTCAATCTCTACTTCCTCATATATGTGCTGATATCTAATTCCTTAGATATGTGTTAATCTCTACTTCCTCAGGTCTATGTTAATCTCTACTACCTCAGATCTGTGTTAATCTCTACTTCCTCAGATATGTGTTCATCTCTAATTTTTCAGATTTGTGTCAATCTTCACTTCCTCAGCTATGTGTTAATCTCTACTTCCTCAGATATGTGTTAATCTCTAATTCCTCAAATATATGTCAATCTCTACTTCCTCATATATGTGTTGATCTCTAATTCCTCAGATATGTGTTAATCTCGACTTCCTCAGATATTGTTAGTCTCTACTACCTCAGATTTGTGTCAATCTCCACTTCCTCAGATATGTGTTAATCTCTACTTGCTCAGATATGTGTTAATCTCTACTTTCTCAGATCTATAATAATCTCTACTTCCTCAGATCTGTGTTAATCTCTGCTTCTTCGGATATGTATTACCATGTATATCCTCAGATATGTGTTCATCTCTACTTCCTCAAATCTGTGTTAATCTCTACTTCCTCAGATCTGTGTTAAATCTCTTCTTCCTCAGACCTATGTTAATATCTACTTCCTCATATCTATGTTAATATCTACTTCCTCAGATCTATGTTAATCTCTACTTCCTCAGACATGTGTTAATCTCTACTTCTTCAGATATGTGTTAATCTCTACACCCTCAGATCTGTGTCAATCTCTACATCCCCAGATATGTGTTAATCTCTACTTCCTTATGTCTCTGTTAATCTCTACACCCTCAGATATGTGTTAATCTCTACTTCCCCAGAACTGTGTTAATCTCTTCTTCCCCAGATCTGTGTTAATCTCTACTTTGTCAGATATGTGTCAATCTTTACTTCCTCATATATGTGTTGATCTCTACTTCCTCAGATATGTGTTGATCTCTACATCCCAAGATATGTGTCAATCTCTACTTCCTAATATATGTGTTGATCTCTACATCCCAAGATATGTGTCAATCTCTACTTCCTAATATATGTGTTAATCTCTACTTCCTCAGATATTTATTAATCTCTGCTTCCTCATATATGTGTTGATCTCTACATCCCCAGATATGTGTTGATCTCTACATCCCCAGATATGTGTTAATCTCTACATCCCCAGATCTGTGTTAATCTCTTCTTCCTCAGATATGTGTTAATCTCTACATCCCCAGATATGTGTTAATCTCTACTTCCTCATATATGCGTTAATCTCTACTTCCTCATATATGTGTTGATCTCTACATCCCCAGATATGTGTTAATCTCTACTTCCTCAGATCTATATTAATCTCTACTTCCTCAGATATGTGTTAATCTCTACATCCCCAGATATGTGTTAATCTCTACTTCCCCAGATCTGTGTTAATCTCTACATCCCCAGATATGTGTTAATCTCTACATCCCCAGATATGTGTTAATCTCTACTTCCTCAGATCTATATTAATCTCTACTTCCTCAGATATGTGTAAATCTCTACATCCCCAAATATGTGTTAATCTCTACTTCCCCAGATCTGTGTTTATCTCTACATCCCCAGATATGTGTTAATCTCTACTTCCTCAGATATGTGTCAATCTCTACTTTCTCATATATGTGTCGATCTCCACTTCCTCAGATATGTGTTAATATCTACATCCCCAGATCTGTGTTAATCTCTACTTCCTCAGATCTGTTTTAATCTCTACTTCCTCATATATGTGTTAATCTCTACATCCCCAGATATATGTTAATCTCTACTTCCCCAGGTCTGTGTTAATCTCTACTTCCTCATATATGTGTTAATCTCTACTTCCTCAGATCTGTGTAATCTCTACCTCCTCAAATCTGTGTTAATATCTACTTCCTCAGATACGTGTTAATCACTACTTCATCGTATCTTTGTTAATCTCTACTTCCTCAGATCTGTGTTTGTCTCTACTTCCTCAGATATGTGTTATTCACTACTTCATCGTATCTTTGTTAATATCTACTTCCTCAGATATGTGTTAATCTCTACATCCTTAGATATGTGTTTATCTCTACTTCATTATATCTGTGTTAATCTCTACTTCCTCAGATCTGTGTTTATCTCTACTTCCTCAGATATGTGTTAATCTCTACATCCTTAGATATGTGTTAATCTCTACTTCCTCATATATGTGTTAATCTCTAATTCCTCAGATATGTGTCAATCTCTACTTCCTCATATATGTGTTAATCTCTACTTCCTCAGATATATATTGATCTCTACTTCCCCAGATCTGTGTTGATCTCTACTTCCTCGGATATGTGTTAGTCTCTACTACTTCAGATATGTGTCAATCTCTACTTCCTCATATATGTGTTAATCTCTACTTCCACATGTATGTGTTGATCTCTAAATCCCCAGATATGTGTTAATCTCTACATCCCCAGATATGTGTTAATCTCTACTTCCCCAGATCTGTGTTAATCTCTACTTCCGCAGATATGTGTCAATCTCTACTTCCTCATATATGTGTCGATCTCCACTTCCTCAGATATGTGTTAATCTCTACATCCCCAGATCTGTGTTAATCTCTACTTCCTCAGACATGTGTTAATCTCTACTTCTTCAGATATGTGTTAATCTCTACACCCTCAGATCTGTGTCAATCTCTACATCCCCTGATATGTTTTAATCTCTACTTCCTTAGGTCTCTGTTAATCTCTACACCCTCAGATATGTGTTAATCTCTACTTCCCCAGAACTGTGTTAATTTCTTCTTCCCCAGATCTGTGTTAATCTCTACTTTGTCAGATATGTGTCAATCTTTACTTCCTCATATATGTGTTGATCTCTACTTCCTCAGATATGTGTTGATCTCTACATCCCAAGATATGTGTCAATCTCTACTTCCTAATATATGTGTTAATCTCTACTTCCTCAGATATTTGTTAATCTCTGCTTCCTCATATATGTGTTGATCTCTACATCCCCAGATATGTGTTGATCTTTACATCCCCAGATATGTGTTAATCTCTACATCCCCAGATATGTGTTAATCTCTACTTCCCCAGATCTGTGTTAATCTCTACATCCCCAGATATGTGTTAATCTCTACATCCCCAGATATGTGTTAATCTCTACTTCCTCAGATCTATATAAATCTCTACTTCTTCAGATATGTGTTAATCTCTACACCCTCAGATCTGTGTCAATCTCTACATCCCCTGATATGTTTTAATCTCTACTTCCTTAGGTCTCTGTTAATCTCTACACCCTCAGATATGTGTTAATCTCTACTTCCCCAGAACTGTGTTAATTTCTTCTTCCCCAGATATGTGTTAATCTCTACATCCCCAGATATGTGTTAATCTCTACTTCCCCAGATCTGTGTTAATCTCTACATCCCCAGATATGTGTTAATCTCTACATCCCCAGATATGTGTTAATCTCTACTTCCTCAGATCTATATAAATCTCTACTTCTTCAGATATGTGTTAATCTCTACACCCTCAGATCTGTGTCAATCTCTACATCCCCTGATATGTTTTAATCTCTACTTCCTTAGGTCTCTGTTAATCTCTACACCCTCAGATATGTGTTAATCTCTACTTCCCCAGAACTGTGTTAATTTCTTCTTCCCCAGATCTGTGTTAATCTCTACTTTGTCAGATATGTGTCAATCTTTACTTCCTCATATATGTGTTGATCTCTACTTCCTCAGATATGTGTTGATCTCTACATCCCAAGATATGTGTCAATCTCTACTTCCTAATATATGTGTTAATCTCTACTTCCTCAGATATTTGTTAATCTCTGCTTCCTCATATATGTGTTGATCTCTACATCCCCAGATATGTGTTGATCTTTACATCCCCAGATATGTGTTAATCTCTACATCCCCAGATATGTGTTAATCTCTACTTCCCCAGATCTGTGTTAATCTCTACATCCCCAGATATGTGTTAATCTCTACATCCCCAGATATGTGTTAATCTCTACTTCCTCAGATCTATATAAATCTCTACTTCCTCAGATATGTGTTAATCTCTACATCCCCAAATATGTGTTAATCTCTACTTCCCCAGATCTGTGTTAATCTCTACATCCCCAGATATGTGTTAATCTCTACTTCCTCAGATATGTGTCAATCTCTACTTTCTCATATATGTGTCGATCTCCACTTCCTCAGATATGTGTTAATATCTACATCCCCAGATCTGTGTTAATCTCTACTTCCTCAGATCTGTTTTAATCTCTACTTCCTCATATATGTGTTAATCTCTACATCCCCAGATATATGTTAATCTCTACTTCCCATGGTCTGTGTTAATCTCTACTTCCTCATATATGTGTTAATCTCTACTTCCTCAGATCTGTTTTAATCTTTACTTCCTCAGATCTGTGTAATCTCTACCTCCTCAAATCTGTGTTAATATCTACTTCCTCAGATACGTGTTAATCACTACTTCATCGTATCTTTGTTAATCTCTACTTCCTCAGATCTGTGTTTGTCTCTACTTCCTCAGATATGTGTTAATCACTACTTCATCGTATCTTTGTTAATATCTACTTCCTCAGATATGTGTTAATCTCTACATCCTTAGATATGTGTTTATCTCTACTTCATCATATCTGTGTTAATCTCTACTTCCTCAGATCTGTGTTTATCTCTACTTCCTCAGATATGTGTTAATCTCTACATCCTTAGATATGTGTTAATCTCTACTTCCTCATATATGTGTTAATCTCTAATTCCTCAGATATGTGTCAATCTCTACTTCCTCATATATGTGTTAATCTCTACTTCCTCAGATATGTATTGATCTCTACTTCCCCAGATCTGTGTTGATCTCTACTTCCTCGGATATGTGTTAGTCTCTACTACTTCAGATATGTGTCAATCTCTACTTCCTCATATATGTGTTAATCTCTACTTCCACATGTATGTGTTGATCTCTACATCCCCAGATATGTGTTAATCTCTACATCCCCAGATATGTGTTAATCTCTACTTCCCCAGATCTGTGTTAATCTCTACTTCCGCAGATATGTATCAATCTCTACTTCCTCATATATGTGTCGATCTCCACTTCCTCAGATATGTGTTAATCTCTACATCCCCAGATCTGTGTTAATCTCTACTTCCTCAGATCTGTGTTAATCTCTACTTCCTCTGATATGTGTTAATCTCTACATCCCCAGATATGTGTTAATCTTCTGTGTTAATCTCTACTTCCTCATATATGTGTTAATCTCTACTTCCTCGGATCTGTTTTAATCTTTGCTTCTTCAGATCTGTGTAACCTCTACATCCCCAGATCTGTGTTAATCTCTACTTCCTCAGATCTGTGTTAATCTCTACTTCCTCAGATATGTGGTAATCTCTACATCCCCAGATATGTGTTAATCTCTACTTCCATATATGTGTTAATCTCTACTTCCATATATGTGTTAATCTCTACTTCCTCAGATATGTGTTAATCTCTACTTCATCGTAGCTTTGTTAATCTCTACTTCCTCAGATCTGTGTTTATCTCTAGTTCCTCAGATATGTGTTAATCTTTACATCCTCAGATATGTGTTAACCTCTACTTCCTCATATATGTGTTAATCTCTAATTCCTCAGATATGTGGCAATCTCTACGTCCTCATATATGTGTTAATCTCTACTTTCTCAGATATGTATTGATCTCTACTTCCCCAGATCTGTGTTGATCTCTACTTCCTCGGAAATGTATTAATCTCTACTTCCTCAGATATGTGTTAGACTCTACTACCTCAGATCTGTGTTGATCTCTACTTCCTCAGATATGTGTTAATCTCTACTTCCTCAGATATGTATTAGTCTCTACTACCTCAGATCTGTGTTAATCTCTACTTCCTCAGATATGTGTTAATCTCTACTTCCTCAGATCTGTGTTAATCTCTTCTTCCTCAGATATGTGTTAATCTCTACTACCTCAGATCTGTGTTAATCTCTACCTCCTCAGATATGTGTTAATCTCTACTTCCTAAGATATGTGTTAGTCTCTATTACCTCAGATCTGTGTAATCTCTACTTCCTCAGATATGTGTTATTCTCTACTTCCTCAGATCTATGTAAATATCTACTTCCGCAGATATGTATTGATCTCTAATTCCTCAGATATGTGTTAATCTCTGCTTTTTCAGGTCTGTGAAAATCTATACTACCTCAGATCTGTGTTAATCTCTACTTCCTCAGATATGTGTTAATCTTTAGTTCCTTAGATCTGTATTAATCTCTATTTCCCCGGATCTGAGTTAATCTCTACTTCCTCAGGTCTGTGTTAAGTTCTACATCCTGAGGTATGTATTACTATTTACTTCATCAGATATGTGTTAATCTCTACTTCCTCGGATCTATCTTAATCTCTACTTCCTCGGATATGTATTAATCTCTACTTCCTCAGATCTGTGTTAATCTCTACTTCCTCAGGTATATGTTAATCTCTACTTCATCAGGTATGTGTTAATAACTACTTCCTCATGTATGTGTTAATATCTACTTCCTCCGATATGTGTTAATCTCTACTTCCTCAGATCTGGGTTAATCTCTACTTCCTCAGATCTCTATTGCTATGTACTTCCTCAGATCTGGGTTAATCTCTACTTCCTCAAATATGTATTAGTATGTACTTCCTCAGATATATGTTAATGTCTACTTCCTCAGATCTGTATTACTATTTGCTTCCTCAGATATGTGTTAATATCTACTTCCCAAGATCTGTGTTGATCTCTACTTCCTCGGATATGTGTTAATCTCTACTTCATTGGATATGTGTTAATCTCTACTTCCTCGGATATGTGTTAATCTCTACTTCCTCAGATCTATGTTCATCTCTACTTCCCCAGATCTGTGTTAATCTCTACTTCCTCGGATATGTGTTAATCTCTACTTCCTCAGATCTATGTTCATCTCTACTTCCTCAGATCTGTGTTAATATCTACTTCCACAGGTATGTGTTAATCTCTACTTCCTCAGATCTGTGTCAATCTCTCCTTCCTCAGATCTGTGTTAATCTCTACTTCCTCAGGTATGTGTTAATCTCTACTTCCTTAGATCTGTGTTAATCTCTACTTCCTCAGATCTATGTTAATCTCTACTTCCTCAGATCTGTGTTAATCTCTATTTCTTCAGATCTGGGTTAATCTCTACTTCCTCAGATCTGTGTTAATCTCTACTTCCTCAGATCTGGGTTAATCTCTATTTCTTCAGATCTGGGTTAATCTCTACTTCCTCAGATCTGTGTTAATCTCTACTTCCTCAGATCTGTGTTAATCTCTACTTCCTCAGATCTGGGTTAATCTCTATTTCTTCAGATCTGGGTTAATCTCTACTTCCTCAGATCTGGGTTAATCTCTATTTCTTCAGATCTGGGTTAATCTCTACTTCCTCAGATCTGGGTTAATCTCTATTTCTTCAGATCTGGGTTAATCTCTACTTCCTCAGATCTGTGTTAATCTCTATTTCTTCAGATCTGGGTTAATCTCTACTTCCTCAGATCTGTGTTAATCTCTACTTCCTCAGATCTGGGTTAATCTCTATTTCTTCAGATCTGGGTTAATCTCTACTTCCTCAGATCTGTGTTAATCTCTACTTCCTCAGATCTGTGTTAATCTCTATTTCTTCAGATCTGGGTTAATCTCTACTTCCTCAGATCTGTGTTAATCTCTACTTCCTCAGATCTGGGTTAATCTCTACTTCCTCAGATCTGTATTACTATGTGCTTCCTCAGATATGTGTTAATATCTACTTCCCAAGATCTGTGTTGATCTCTACTTCCTCGGATATGTGTTAATCTCTACTTCCTCAGATATGTGTTAATCTTTACTTCCTCAGATCTGTGTTAATCTCTATTTCTTCAGATCTGGGTTAATCTCTACTTCCTCAGATCTGTGTTAATCTCTACTTCCTCAGATCTGGGTTAATCTCTACTTCCTCAGATCTGGGTTAATCTCTACTTCCTCAAATATGTATTAGTATGTACTTCCTCAGATCTGTATTACTATGTGCTTCCTCAGATATGTGTTAATATCTACTTCCCAAGATCTGTGTTGATCTCTACTTCCTCAGATCTGTGTTAATCTCTACTTCCTCAGATCTGGGTTCATCTCTACTTCCTCAGATCTGTATTACTATGTGCTTCCTCAGATATGTGTTAATATCTACTTCCCAAGATCTGTGTTGATCTCTACTTCCTAGGATATGTGTTAATCTCTACTTCCTCAGATATGTGTTAATCTCTACTTCCTCAGATCTGTGTTAATCTCTATTTCTTCAGATCTGGGTTAATCTCTACTTCCTCAGATCTGTGTTAATCTCTACTTCCTCAGATCTGGGTTAATCTCTACTTCCTCAGATCTGGGTTAATCTCTACTTCCTCAAATATGTATTAGTATGTACTTCCTCAGATCTGTATTACTATGTGCTTCCTCAGATATGTGTTAATATCTACTTTCCAAGATCTGTGTTGATCTCTACTTCCTCGGATATGTGTTAATATCTACTTCCCCAGATCTGTATTACTATGTACTTCCTCAGATATATGTTATTGTCTGCTTCCTCCTTGAATGCTGCTTTCCCTGTCCGCTCTTTTTATATTTCATTTCCTCAGATTTGTGTTAATACCTACTTCACCAGATCTGTGTTGATAGCTACTTACATGGGATTGTGTTATTCTCTACTTCCTCAGGTACGTTTATCACAGACAGTAGTTCGTTATTCTCTTATTACTGATATGTGTGCTAATCTCTGCTTCTTCCGAACGAAGTACTATTGCTATTGAAAATAGTATTTCTACTAAGATGGTTTCATTGTTTTTAAATATATTTCAGACAAACTAGTACTGGTGTTAATGTTGGTAGTGGCTATAGCTCAAGCGCGTTCCATTCGTCGACGACGACAAAGTTTTAATATGCCCACGACGACGACTCCTGGCTTCCCTACAACGACAGTAGCTGGATGTCTTGATAACGGTCGTGTTTATGGATATGGCGAGAAAATAAGTAGGTATATCTATATAGTTAGACATTAAGTGGGTATATCTATAGAGTTAGACAATAAGTGGGTATATCTATAGAGTGAGACAATAAGTGGGTATATTTATAGAGTTAGACAATAAGTGGGTATATCTATAGAGTTAGACAATAAGTGGGTATATCTATAGAGTTAGACAATAAGTGGGTATATCTAAAGAGTTAGACAATAAGTGGGTATATCTATAGAGTTAGACAATAAGTGGGTATATCTATAGAGTTAGACAATAAGTGGGTATATCTGTAGAGTTAGACAATAAGTGGGTATATCTATAGAGTTAGACAATAAGTGGGTATATCTAGAGAGTTAGACAATAAGTGGGTATATCTATAGAGTTAGACAATAAGTGGGTTTATCTATAGAGTTAGACAATAAGTGGGTATATCTATAGAGTTAGACAATAAGTGGGTATATCTATAGAGTTAGACAATAAGTGGGTATATCTATAGAGTTGACAATAAGTGGGTATATCTATAGAGTTAGACAATAAGTGGGTATATCTATAGAGTTAGACAATAAGTGGGTTTATCTATAGAGTTAGACAATAAGTGGGTATATCTATAGAGTTAGACAATAAGTGGGTATATCTATAGAGTTAGACAATAAGTGGGTATATCTATAGAGTTAGACAATAAGTGGGTATATCTATAGAGTTAGACAATAAGTGGGTATATCTATAGAGTTGACCACTACTTAAACTTTTTCTAGAGAAACATCCATATACCCTTTATTCTGATGTAAATAACATAAACCAAAAGGCACAATTTGCAATTAAACACGCGTTTTGTTTAACATGCAAATTAAAGCATGTATGAGCACTCACGTCGCTTTATTTTCTTGTGTTATATGTTCTCTTTAAATAACACACTGCAAGAAATCATTACTAAAATTATAAATACATATATTATAAGATTTAAGTTACCAGAACATAATGAATACTAATGAACATGCAATTTATTGCCGTAATTTATTATTGTATGTTTTATTTTGCTATTTGTATAGCTATAAATGCCTAGATGTCCCGTACCGGTTTCTAGCATAGGGTCTGTCTGTTTGCTTTCTTTTGTTTTCCGCCATTACGTCTGACAAGTCGTATCCGGGCTGTAGCGTATGTATCTATAACTCTAATGAGACAACGTTTTGTAACCTACATCCAGGTCTTTATACCTTCAAGGTCAAAACATGGTGAATGTCATTGCTATAGGTTCTTGTCCGGCATTGCTATAAGTTCTTGTCCTTCCTATAACTTCCCTATCAAGCATTGGATTCCAACAATATAGTATACACACATGTGAACAACAAAGAGTCGATGTGTCGCGAACAACATCCATGTCCTGTTTTAAGACCAACGTCACACTAAAACGTGAAGGTTTTTGTATCAGTTTCGAGTACTGACTATGTTTGCTTTGTCAATCACTCAAGATCACGCAACTCCATTAGATTCCAGTATGTATCAACTCAAAGCCCACATCCTAGAGCTGCAAGACAGCAACAAATAGCTGGGTGTCGACATTCAGTCAACTCTTTCTTGGAAGAAACACATTGATCCAGTCCACTATAAAGCAAACAGCATGTTGGGCTTCCTGCGTTGGAACAATGAAGAGACATACGAATGGCTACATCAGTATGGTTAGGTCTAACTTGGACTACTGTGCGTATGGAGTACCCACCACAATGATCAGATACGGAAAGTGGAGATGGTTTAAAGACGAACTGCTCGTTACAGACCCATAGATACAGGAACATCAGCAGCGTATCAAACATGCTTGAACAAATGGAAATCCCTTGCAAACATGAGATCTAAATTATATTTTACCCTGCTATACAAGGTGGATAAGGGCCTACTGTTTGGGGCGCTTGTTTCAGCCAAATGTTTTTTGGACTTTTAAGATAAAATTAATCTACTACCTATATAAGTTATATATCAGTGGAACAGACATTTTTAGTGGTAAATAAAAATATATTACTTTTCAAAATCGGTTGAGAAATAAAAATTTCATGTGCGAAAGTTGATTTTTGATGGGTTATTTTCAATGCAAAATTCTGCTGCATGAAAAATTCGAAAAATATATTTTTATAGATTTTTTATTCAAAAATAGTTTTAAATTGTTGGATATTAGTACATTAAGACACCCTGAACGTTTTATAACAAAATATCAAGTTTTACTGAAGTTATTTGACATTTTGTAATTTTCTGCTGTCCTACCAACAAGGAATTTACATAGGAAAAGCCCCATCAAAAAATCATTTTGGCTGTAAAATATTTATTTCTCAACTGATTTTCAAAAGTAAAGTAGTTTTATTTACCACTAAAAATGCCAGTTCTAATGATATATAACTGATGTACGTATTATTTAAATTGCTCGAGTTACTGCAGAAAAACCTTTGGCTGAAACAAGCGCCCCAAACAATAGTCGATTAGGGACCGATTAGCCCATTTAAAGAAGTACTAGCAGTTTTCCTCTTCTGCAGACGTCTACAAACACAGTTTCTTCTCAGGACAGTACCACTGTGGAACTCTCTCCAAGCCACTGTGGCTCAGACTTCCTCCTTGCTATCCTTCAAGAGGCTCGAAGTCAGCGCCCAGTCCAGGTGCCAAGTAGGTCATCGAGTTAGAGCTATGTCGGCGGGGACATATGGGGCCTGATACCACTACAGAAGCCGGATTGGTTTAGTCCTTGATTGGTGAAAAGCGATTGGGGACACTTTCTTTTTAATATGAATAACTTACCTTATATTTAAATTATAATTGTTATAAATTGATTGCATTCCCTATATGGTCCGTGTACTATGCCTTATTTAATTTACTCCGATCATCAACAACGGTGCGAAACGGTGTGTCACGACTAACAGACAGGTCCTTGTCTTCAAGGTCAAGGTCATACTTAGACGTCGAAAGATATTGCTATAATTTCGTGTCCGTGCTTTATGAAAACATCTCTATCATGTCTATCATTCCATTCCTACACATTCGCACCACAACTACGAGAGACAATGCTTTTGTTTTTTTCTGAATTTCTGTAATTGGTTAGTCTCTTGTCAGTATTACCGAATGGGATAAAAGATTTACCCCCACCCGCACACTCACCCCCATCCCGTTGTGTGTCCATCAGTCTATCCATTCACAAAAACTGGATTCTGAGATCGTGTGTTAACGGCTCCAGATAATTTTAGTGCTGTCGTATTTAGATAAATGAGGAGCAAATGCATTTGCACATATATTTGATCAAGGACCAAATATGACTACTGGTAGCCATTTTCTTTACCTGTTTAATTTTGTTGGATACACCGGTTAAG
This sequence comes from Cyrtodaria siliqua, assembly GCA_037043455.1. Taxonomy (NCBI): domain Eukaryota; kingdom Metazoa; phylum Mollusca; class Bivalvia; order Adapedonta; family Hiatellidae; genus Cyrtodaria; species Cyrtodaria siliqua. Next base: position 225,950 of record JAWPHD010001636.1, read on the forward strand.
GATTCATTATTCTCAGAATTTGTTAATTTTAAAAATTATTTGAATGTGACACTTTCTTTTCAACATAAACATTCCTCTATTTCTGATCTATGCTGTTTAGAATAATAGGCCCAACACTCATACACAATACAACGTGAAATGCATCTAAAACACGTGCACAAACATAGTTTTCTGTTATATCTGGTGGGTGGAGGACATGACCTCTAACTCCTTTGTTGTGATATTGCTTGAGCGTTTTTTGGTAGGGAAGAAAACTAACACAGACGGTACAGATTAATTAGGAAAGAATAGAGTTTCTGATTAGTCTAAAATCAGTTTAAAGTTCTCATTGCATGTTAAATATGAAAAAAAATATTTCAATAATTGCCAGTCATCCTCAGATATACTATCAATATTAAGTTATGTTTAAGAAGGATGTATTTGCGCGGAGAACTGCAGTCATAACCAGAAACAAATGCATTATTTGTGTATGCATCTTCAGGCTTTGGTGATGCAGTATCGAGTATATATATATAATCAAACCGTTAGAAAATACAGCGATGAACGGTTGTATTTCGATGAATCGATTCGGATTGATACAGTTAATTGGTATTTTAGCTAGAATACATTATTTGCTTACAAGTTTGAATCATTTGAATGTTGTTTAACATCATTTTCCAGCACAGCTTAGGCTATGTATCGATATTTTAGTGCGGGAAACAGACCACCAACGTCGACACTTTCTCACTTACAAGTCAGCTCTTAAGTGGGATTCGAACCTCCATTGGCTAGAGGCAAGAACGTTTAAAACTGTGTACTGGATTCCTAAATTACATAAAAAATGGTATACAGCCCGCTTTATTTCGAAATTCTAGTGCCTGTACCACCACAAACATCTCTAAACTTTTAACATTTTGTCTTACTGTCGTTAAATATCACGTTTAAACAATATTATGTTAATGCTTACGAACACTCTGGGATTAATTTATTTTGGTCTATTACAAATTCAAGAGACGTTCTTGCAATAAACGTCAATTTTCATCTATAATACTTATGACATCCCTAAATTGTATACAACCTTATCACATCAGCTTATCAAAGACAAGCTTATTGCTCTTATTCAAAAAAACTTCCGCTAGAGAAAAAAATACATGTTTGGCCTGTACCAGTATTAAAACGTGTTTTACTAACGGCAGTTTAGTTTAGATCAAGAAGTTTGTGAAACACTCATTTCCCTATTAGATAATGTTTTCGTCACGTATGGAACTACCGTTTATAGACAAATTCTTGGTATTCCTAGGGGTACGAACAGTGCACCACTTGTCGCAGATTCTTTCTTGTATTACTATGAAAGAGATTTCATGTTGAGTCTTTCATCCGATACTCAGGCAGATGTAATTGAAGACTTTAATGAGACATCTCGGTATCAAACATTGACAATCCTTTCTTTAGTAAAATCTATGACAATAAAGATGATTTTAATTTTGATATTATTAATTATCCCATTTAGATGGGGATGTTTTCCCAGAGCTACTTCTTATGGGGTCTATGTTTCTCAACTTATTCGTTTTTCTAGAGTTTGTAGTCGTGTTGAGGACTTTAATATTCATAATATTTGTATAACTACAAGCTACTCCAGCAGGACAACCGTTACCATAAACTTCGAAAAACCTTTCCGAATTGTATTATCGTAACACTGATCTACTTTTAAAATATAAAAGTAATTAAAGAACTCTTCTGCGACAAGGACTATCACAACCTGACTTCTATGGTGGCGTGATTTACAAACTTCGTGAGATCCTTGGTCATAATCACTTTCATACAATCTTTGTTAAACTTATTAAACAGTGTTATCAAAATAGGTTATGACCCTATCGTTTTGCAACGCACTGCATGTTTTGTGGTTGACCCATTTACAGTTCACCACAACCTCTTTGATTGTGCGATGACCGGACAGATTGTGGACCCTATGATGACGTCTGCCTAAATCCTTATAGGACTTTGTCTTTAATCTTGTCGTACCCGCAACGGGTTGTTCTGATGTTGCTCTCGCTTCTGCCAAGTCAATGAGTACTTACCTTGTGACTTTCTGTGCTTTTATTTGTTATATTATATATACATGATCATTTATGTGTTTTAATATTGCATATTAATGCTGCCTTGTGTGTTAGAGATGTTAGAGATCATAACCTGGCGGGGATATCTTTATTTACACTGTCGTGTGTATCTCTGGTTTGCTGCAAGTTCAGTATTCTTGATTAGATGATACCTCAGTATTCTTGATTTGATGATTTCCCACCCCTACACACATCCACACATCCATCCATCCATAAATCCATCCATGCATCCATTGCTCTATCCATTCATACATACATACTATACTGTTTCGTATAATAGCCTATCATCCAGGCGTCATAACAGTCCAACGTAAAATACCTGTACAAATCGGCACATTGGGCTATATCGGGTGGAGTGGGGAGGGGGAGGGTATACCCTCTGTTTTTGCGTTTTATTTAATGAACACCTAAATTTATATAATAATGTTTTCTATACAATAGATGAGGGGTATGACGCGTCATCCAATTGGTGTTACAGCTCGTACTGTGGTCAAGACGGCCAGATCTTACACGGGGACAACTTTCACTGTCACACTACCACCGTCACCACTATTCCAACCACGACCCCACCACCACGTGGTTGTTTCTATAACAATCGCGTGTATGGATATGGAGAGACAATAGGTGCGTATCACACCATAAGTGTTCGTTTCCAACAGAAGATTATAATTTTAATAGGAAAAACAAATGTTTTTAAATATGTTTATCAAAAAGAAAAAGTTTAATAAAATGCACTTGCAGTTTAAAATACAATTCTTTAAGGTTTGAAAACACGCATTTCAGATAATAACATTAATTCAATTGTATGCAAATTTAAGCATTCGTGAACACTTGAAGTCGTATTATACATATATTTGAATTGTCTCTTCGAATGAAAGACTTCATAAAAACATGATAAAAAAATAACAACGAACAAGGTGCACTTTATACTAAACTCATCATGAATATGAATGAAACTGTAATGAACAGTGGTACATTTTATATGACTATCAACTATAATGAATAGTAATGAAAATTTAAACAACTGCTTTGATTCATGAGTTAAGGTCTTAGACCAATGTTTTACGGTTGCTGGTTTGACCGACAGCATAAATATCAACAATTAGTTTTGTTTTACGAATGATGGCATTTTGTCATTCTATACTCAAAATATATCTGTATATAAACCATATATTAAACGAAACCATAAATATCATTCATATTGGTTCAGAAATAAGGCGAAAAAGGTTTGGTGCTTAGCAAACTCTGAGTAGTGTAACTTCATATACCTATTTGAGGGACTGTTTGTTTTTCCCCCTCAAGTCAGAGCCAGGATATTTTTTTCAACAATTCAACAATACCATTGAACATATACATTCCACTGTTTCTTCTATTACCGCTTTGGTCTACTATTATCGCTGCGGTCTACTATTACCGCTGCGGTCTACTATTACCGCGGCGGTCTACTATTACCGCGGCGGTATTCTATTGCCGCGGCGGTCTACTATTGCCGCGGCGGTCTACTATTACCGCGGCGGTCTACTATAACAGCTGCGGTCTACTATTACCGCGATAGTCTGTTATTACCGCGGTGGTCTACTATTACCGCGCGCGGTGGTCTACTATTACCGCGGCGGTCTACTATTGCTGCGGCGGTCTACTATTGCCGCTGTGCTGTGGTCTACTATTACCGCTGAGGTCTACTATTACCGCGGCTGTCTACTATTGCCGTGGCGTCCTACTATTGCCGATGTGCGGTGGTCTACTATTACCGCGGATGTCTACTATTGCAGTGGTGGTCTACTATTACCGCTGTGCTGTGGTCTACTATTACCGCGGTGGTCTACTATTACCGCTGTACTGTGGTCTACTATTACCGCGGTGGTCTACTATTACCGCGGCGGTGATATAATGTTATTAGAGAGTCCACCTCGCTTCCGGGATGTGGTGGATTCGTTCAACTTCCGGGTCATACCAAGGACTTTATAAAACTGATACAATTAGCTCCCTTTTTTGACGCTAAGTATATTAAAGGTAGAGTTAGGACTGGCCGGTATATTAAGGGTAGAACTAGGACTGGTCGGCCCAGTGTCAATATTATGTGACTTGTTAGGTATCATTCCATGTGTGTACGGCATGGTATTCCAGTGTGGTAGCGTTATAAAGTTAAGTATATAGTTACCTGCTAAAAGTACGCAACACCGTCGGGATATGGCTGAACGATTGTTAAGCGACGTTAAGCCAACCCCCACCAACACTCCCCCACTCCCCCACCCCTACACACATCCACACATCCATCCATCCATAAATCCATCCATGCATCCATAACTCCATCCATTCATACGTACATACTATACTGTTTCAAATAATAGCCTGTCATCCAGGCGTCATAACAGTCCAACGTAAAATCCCTGTACAAATGGGCACAAACATAGCATTGGGCTATATCGGGTGGAGTGGGGAGGGGGAGGGTATACCCTCTAACTCAATTGCTGTGTTTTTGCGTTTTATTTAATGAACACCTAAATTTATATAATAATGTTATCTATACAATAGACGAGGGGTATGACGCGTCATCCAATTGGTGTTACGGCTCGTACTGTGATCACGACGGCCAGATCTTACACTGGGACAACTTCCACTGTCACACTACCACCGTCACCACTATTCCTACCACCGAGGGAATAATCGTCGGATAATGACCAGCAATTACCACAAACACAAAAGACTGACATGAAGTCAATACATTGGAGTTAAGAAAAGTGTTTGTTTTTAGTTTGAAGTATTAGGAAATGATACTGTGAAAATTAACGAGTGTTATAAAATAAGAATACGACTACCTTATGTTATGAGTTAAGGTTGAAATATACGTGGGAATATTCCATGGGAATTGTTTTTTGGCTCTGTAAAATGTTTACAATATAGAATATGTAAATCGTAAATGTAATTTTGTTTGTTTGTTTGTTGTTTGGTGTTTAACGTCATTTTCCATCACATTTAGGCTATGCATGACGGTCGATTATTTTAGTGGTGGTGACAGACCACCACGTATTACAGGGTAAAACTAGTACAGTATACCTCCCGCTACGCGTAAGAATCGACACTTTCTTACAAGTCCAGCTTCCAGTGGGATTCGAAGCCACAGCGGTGAGAGGCGAGACGATTTCAAACGCAGCGTCTTTACCCACTCGACCACAGAATCACTAAATCTAAGCAAAGTGTATCCTGCCAATTCGTATACAAAATGTTGTTTAACAGATCATTATTTGCATTGTTTTGGGTTATTTCGAACCACACAGAGTCATATGAATCGGCAACCATGCAGACCTACTCTTGATATCGAATAGTTTAACGAGCTGATAGTTATACTCCGATACAGGGAATAGATGGCAGAGGCTATAGGAAGTGTCTTGACTTATAACTCACCGAAGTGATACTCTACCCAGTGTTAGTAATTCTCAAACCCGTAATATCCGGATTTAGAGCCGAACGTGCTATCCACTCGGCAAGCGCGTCCCCTTAACCTTATACAAATGTTTACACTGACCGATTTAGATGCGTAACTCTAAGAAAACTAAAACTATGCTTGCTGGTTTAAAACCCTTTAACACATTAGGTAATGGGGAATGATGTGATTAAAAATGGCAATAACGGAGATGAAGCTGAGAAGTGACGATTACTATTGTCAATGGATATCATTTCCCGATTTACATTCAGTTTAAAATCAGGATATTCTATACTCAGTTGCAAAAGAAAGTGGACACTGAGTTTTGTTTAGATTTAATTGTATAAAGTATTTTTAGAATTAAATTGACAAATTCCAAAATGAATATGCCATGTTTGGTACCAAAGTGTGTATCATTCCATTGCCAATATCATGTTGTCATTTGTTTTGCAATAGGTCGAATCATTAAGCGACTGTCGCTTGATAAAGAGGACAGGGTGTAAAGTAAAAACAATTCAAAGCGTCCAGTTTCTTTTACAACTGAGTATATATTTCTTGTTAGAACTGACATTCGATGGGAGACGTAGTCATTATTATAGAGTCCCACACATAATGAAGAAAGCCCCTCATATAAAGACAAAAGCAGCGCATAGAATGAAGAAAGCACCTCATATAAAGACAAAAGCAGCGCATATAATGAACAAAGCCCCTCATATAAAGACAAAGGCAGCGCATTTAATGAAGAAAGCCCCTCATATAAAGACAAAAGCAGCGCATATAATGAAGAAAGCACCTCATATAAAGACAAAAGCAGCGCATATAATGAAGAAAGCACCTCATATAAAGACAAAAGCAGCGCATATAATGAAGAAAGCACCTCATATAAAGACAAAAGCAGCGCATATAATGAAGAAAGCACCTCATATAAAGACAAAAGCAGCGCATATAATGAAGAAAGCACCTCATATAAAGACAAAAGCAGCGCATATAATGAAAAAGACGCAGCATATGAAGTCGAAAGCACCGCGCATAAAGACGAAACAATCGCATATAAAACAGAAAGCACTGCATATAAAAACAAAAGCAGAAAGCAACACGCATAAAAGCACCGTATATATATAGAAAGCACATAACATCAAGTCAAAGGCACCTCATATAATGAAGAAAGCGCCGCATATATAAAGACGAAAGCTTACACATATACTTAAACTTAAAAAAACAAGACACTAAAGGCATCCTTTCATTCTCACTAAATCGTTCTGTAAGTATTAAACCCAAATTGAATTGAATGTTGTTTAACGGCTTATCAAACACATTTTTTAGGTTTTTTGCATCATGATCACTGAAATTCCCTTTGTATTGGCACATGTGTAAATCGTTTAATTGAAAATAACACCTGTCAGAATAAATGGTATACTCTAACTACCAGTTATTGGAAGTTAGAGTATGACAGAAAGCTGAAATGGACATGCTATAAAACAAATAGAGTATGGTCTGATCTCATTGGTTGATTTAAACACCTCAATGGACTACGCCCATCTCGATGTTTAAATCAACCAGCTTGATGAGACCCTACTCTATCAATTATTTAGAGCCGCAACAGACAGAGGGAATTAATACATAGACATACGGGAAACTGCCATACTCTTACTAACGAACAGATGATGGCAATTAAGATCCAACAAAATAGTCGCGACTATCTAGTATTGAAACAAACTCGTCGGCACAGCCTCGAATCATGTAATATTAATTAGTTCAGCAACCTAAATAGTAATCATGCACGCATGTAACATCCTCTACGTACCTGTTTATGTACTATTCCAAGATTGAATATGTAACGCATCTTTCCTGGGTCTATCACTTTGCAAGATATTCCATATTAACTTAACCAAATGCTATTAGGAAGGCACCAACTTGACAAACACAAAATAAAACATTATCATTTATTAAATAGCTTGATCATTTATTAAATTGTTATGGCAAATATTGGGCGCGGCTCCAAATAGCGGACTGCAGGCAACACATATATATATATCATGGCAGCCCTTAAAATGTTTCACAAAAGAAGGCATGGCCCATAAGCCTGATACCCTTAATGAAGCCCCAGTAGACTAAAACAAAAGAGGGCATGGCCCAACACCCTTATACTCTTAGTGAAGCCCCAAAAGTTTTAAATAAACTGTTTATTCCAAACTCTAATTATAATATAAAATGTTTCTTCCTTTAATCATTTTTTCTAAAGTTTACAATAATGTGCACGACCGAACTAGGCATGATGCACCAACAACAAGCCCCAAAAACACTTAATATTTCAGCTGTTATCCCGACCCTGGGGAACAGTGGTCAGTATTACATTGAAATTTACTAATTATAAAATTGTTAACTGTCATTAAATTTGATTTCACTGAATTGAAGGATTCACTGACGGCCATATGGCAGCGATCAAAATAAAATTTTGATAATGCCACAAGCAAATCCTTCACAGCCAAAGAAAATTGGATATATCATTGTTAGATTCTGCAATGCATTGGAACATTTCTTGGACCGACTCCATTTGTTTAGGAGGATAGAGTGAAGCGTTGGTTTCCCAACCTGGACGTGTAAACACCGAAACATACAGATAGAATATCATAGAATGTCGTGAGACCTGCGTGCGTTGTTCAATGCCGCAACGTCTAATTTGGTATAGCGACACTTGAACATAAACAAAATGCCTAACAAGATACGTTAACAACTGATAGCTCGCTGGTAAAAAGTTCAACAACTTTGCAACCGCTTGTCTACTGTGCATAAAAAACTAAGTCACAGCCCCCAAAATGGACACACAACTGGAGTGGATTGGACTGACGTCAATCATCCCCCAAAGTTGCTTGCAAATCACCCAAACACACATATCACCATAGCTGTGCCAGTATAACTGTACATCCAATGCGTCGGACCCTCGGTTCGTTCCCCCTGGCTGCTGGGAGCCGCTAATCATACTCGATGACGAAGGTGGGTGGTGGGGGGGTGGGGGCGTTCACCTCGCCACACGATGACCAAGGTCAACTTCGCTCCCGGTAACAACCTGCTGAGAAGCCTGCGAATACCTAAACTGAGCTACATTATTATGTATTATACAGTTGTATAACGTGTTATGTTACGCACGTATTATAGGATTTAAAGTTGCGCATTCATTATATAATAAGGTAAAATTCCAGGTGTCTCCGTAACAATATATAAGAAAGACCATTGTACACCAGTTGTGTGAGTGATAGTAGACTTGAAACGAGAGACAGGACTGAATAGCAAAACGCAGGAACGCATCGAGGCTGATTTGAAGTAATGACAGTGCCGCACCAGCCCCCTAAAGACCAATACTAAAAGGGGGTGTGCCATGTAACCATTGCAATCAAGATTTAGAAGAGACAAGACTCTTCAGTACGGATGAAACTATGTCGGTGTTTAAAATTACAAGTGCTGCTACTCTGATCAGTCTTACAAACCTCTGCAAAGGATTTGGGCTTGTCTAACTAGATAAATAAGACGGCAATACGCGGGTGCCTAATTATTAATAACTTTGACCAATGCTTCAGTACCAATTCTGAATAGCATTGCTATATGGCTAGGCTAAGGCACTCGTACTAACACTACCGGAACCGTCTTCAAAACCTAATAGGAGTGCCTTTCCGACTAATTTATTTATTTATTTATTATTAATGTTTTATTATTATTTGCTGATTGGACGCATCTTGTCACACACGAGGTATTAAGCAACATATGGAAGCCATGACTGACTTACAAAACATATGTATGTATACTTACGTACATTACTGTACCAATTACACTGTTTGGTAATAGCATCCATATCTCGAACTATGTACATGTATTTGTTAGTTTCTAAAGGTTAAATTTACAGTCCTGCGTTAATTATGTATGTATATAACATGTATTTGCATTTCTTTTCCTTCCTAGTCTTCTTCTTCTTCTTCTTCTTCTTCTTCTGCTTCTTCTTCTTCATTTTTAAAAAAAAAAAATATTTAGTGTAAATGTGTATAGATACTTATATGATGCCTATTATTATTGTTATTATTATTATTGTTGTTATTTTGTTAATATTGTCCTTGTATTCAATGGAGTATTTATATACATGTTTATGTATTTAGATTTATTTATTATTAGTGTATTATTATTATTTTATTTATTTATTGATTTATATTTCTTTTTCTTTTTTTTCTTTCTTTTTTTTTTGGTATTTATGTTTTCTTCATATATATATATTATTTGTTTTTAATTTTGAGAAAACCGGTACAACCGCGCAAGGTGATGAGAGATATTGTTAATAGTGTTGTTATTTATGAAACATGTCCTAGTCTGTTATCGCCAATGTGTGAACTGCTAATGCCATTTAATAATTTGCCTTTCATAAAACAAAAGCGCCTGTACCTTTAAAACTCAAGCCATTATCTCGCAATAAGTGTTACATGTAAAGTATTCAATAACGCCAGCTGGGTCATACAAGTGCACTGATATATTGCGTCGAATTCGGTCATCAGTGCAGGCCATCTAAATAAGAGCATGATACATGCAGAGGTCCGCTGTATTTAAAGACACATTTCGAGCCTATTGTATTTGGGGTTGGGGGGTGGGAAAGAATTTCTATAGGTAACTGTAAATCGCTGTTAGAAATACATTTGCAAAAGAAAATTGAGATTATAAGTTTTTTGTCAAAGGATGAGGCCCGTCCAATAAAGAGTGTATAATAATGTAGTAAAAATTGTAACCGTTTTGCATTTATACACTTGTGTATATGTTAAAACAACTATGTATAGATGGATTTTCTTAAAAGACCCGTGTTAACAATTAATAGTTTTTTGTATTTTTAACACAATATACTCTATTATCAGTTACTTCTCTGCCATGTTTATGTAAATCTCAAATGCAAGAAACGCATCGGGACTTCACAATTCAAAAATCGTTGTCATCTGTCAGTGTTTTTGATCACCTGAGCCGAAGGCTCAATGTGATGTTTTGGAATCACTCTTCGTCCGTCGTCCGTCCATTGTCTGTCCGTCGTCTGTCGTCGTCGTTATCTTTTGCTTCTGACGACTTTTTCTCAGAAACCGCTTGTCGGAATTCAACCAAATCTTATATGAATTCATTAAACTGGGATTTTATAGTTACACCAAAGCTAAGGTCATTTGGCGACATTCCAGCTTTTTATTGGTGGAGGAAGACTCCAGGTGCAAACCCGGGCATTTTTTCGTGCACAGGCGCGCACCTGAGTAGAATCACCGACGTTCCGCAAGCAAGCTGGATAGCTTGATACTCACATACTAAACAGTCCTGGCCACATGTGGAATCGAACCCACAGCGGTGAGGGACATGTGATTTCAAGTCTGAGACCACTCGACATCGCACGACCCCAAGTTTATGTGAACATCATTATATGTTTGTTCGAATGGCGCACCTGAGGTCATGAATGCCCCCGCAATGGGGCTTATCAGTTTCATTTAACAAATCTTAAAAAATCTTCTGCAAAAATACAAGATATAGAGCAGTGATATTTTGCATGTAATATCGTGTTATGGTCCTCTGACTAGTTTGTTCTAATGGTGACCCTGAGGTCAAATTTGGACCCGCCCCAGTGGTCGAATATTAAACATAGACTTATATAGGGAAACACTTTAAAAATATTCTTCTCTGAAACTACTATAGCCAGAGGTTTAATATTTTGCATTTACCTTAAGGTTATGGTCATCTACTAAGTTTGTTCAAATAGTGACCCTGTGGTCAGATTTGAACATTTCCTGTTCTGCTTCCTTTTAGTGTATTTATATTCATTCATTCATAACCTTTCAGTAAATAAAAACAAATTTCAATTGTTTTCAAACCTGTATTTCATGTACGTTGCTTATCGAATGCATCCCGAAAGTTACACAGAAAAAAGTAATGTTTAGTGCGAGTGCTTCCTTATTCAAAATGATTCCGTACGGAACTCTATTATGCTCCGGATAAGATTTTTCAAAAAAGGGAGATAATTAAAAAAGTAGTGAAGCTAGAGTTATGGTTCCTATGAACTGCACACCGTCTCATTGTCCTAATCATTCACACGAACTTTAATCAAGCATATTTTTTTATTTATGCTCCGGACAAAACGTGTGACACACGGACGCACGGACACACACACGGACCGACGGAAAAAGCGGCGACTGTATGCTCCCCCCATAATAAACAATCTAGTGTTTTTAGTTACAATATATTTTATATCAAAAATAAGGTAATAGTAAATGAAAAGAAAAAAACTGTGATGGGGCCTCAATATAATGTCTCTGTGGTAATCAGTCAGCGAGAAGTAAGCAGTTAAAAAGCATGCTATCCATGATTTTTCAACGACTACATTCAGTTGGGAAATGTGTCTTTAACACGCTTACTTGCAAGGAAAGAAAGGGTTATCCAAATTAATTACAAAGTGAAAATATGCACTACAAAACTGTACACCTATATGAGCTCGCCAGTATAAATTCAGAAATTATCATGATTATTGGCGATATAAAGCTGTATATTACGAGACAAAGCATCCAGACAAAACACAAATCTTCAAAAATCTGATTAATTTGAAAGCATCAGGAATAGAAAGTATGGCGGAATACTTGTTAACATCGGATCATTAAGCTATTGCAAACTAATAAAGAAAATTACTTAAAGGGAAGAAAAAATTCAGTATTATTCTGAACATGAATAATTACATACCGCTCTCTATAATTATTTGTCCGGAAGAGAATGTATGCCTTGTGACATTTAAAAACAAAATTGTGATTTCCACTAGTGCTATCCACTCAATAACAATATGTGCATGTGATATAATTAGGCGGAGTGCCTTAAAGTAGGGCACATCATGCAGAAATACGAGATTATTGGGACTCTGTTCTATTTTCAACCAGCATTTCTTAATATATAAGAACGAATAATCAAAATCGTGAACATACATGCATATAATACCCCATCATTATCTTTCTGACCCGTGTATCGGTCTATCCTCCGAGCAAGTTTCATAGGAATCTATTCGATTATAAGAGTAGGGCACGGTTCCCGGATTCCTACGTATCCTTCCCCTCTCTCTGAGGCGACTCTAAATAACCTATACTGTGGTGATGAGCCGTTAAACAACATTCAACTATATTTCTGAAAGTACTTCGGGGATGAAGCGGTGTAACAGCGGTGTAACACACCGGAGACGTAACAGCACACTCTGAACCGATGCAGCAGATCGCCATATATAACTGTGTCTCCCAATCAATTTTGATATACTACATGTGCTGCAACTGTGAGCAATTTCCGGAGTGTTACGTAATATGTTTGCATATTATTTGAAACAACGAATACTTAAGAATGGAAGACGATAGTGTTTTATTCACAAAATATGTAACATCATTCACTGTCTAGTTTAAAAGTAAATCTAAATTGTAAAACATTAATTTTGTAATTAAAACAGTTAATTTTTTAACGCACGCACTCAAGCACACACACACACACGCGAGCGCGCGCACACACACATACACACACACACACATGCAACATTATATTATAATGAAGTAACATGGTATGATGTTATCTTACTGATAAACATCGTACATGTACGTCGATAGTACTTGATAGTACTGTATCAAATTGATACACCTAGCCCATTGGAATGATAGCTTAGTAAAGATAACTAAAAATTCACTTGTGATAATATGTTACTTCAATATATAAAGCTGATAGGTCAATATTTGTGAATGAAATTATTTTTCTTGATAACAAGCATCCATACTTGTTAAAGGGACACACGGCAATCTTGATTTTCTAAAAAGACACGGATTCCCGTTAGTTTTTCTATATAACTTGTATTTTATGAGAATAGATTAAATCGAATTGTTTTTTTGCGTATTATTAACTGTTGATTATATTTCACCAATAATATAGATTAACATATGGTAGAATAGACGAAAAACTTTTATTTTAATTATATGCTAGGAGGTTTAAAGTCAAAATGCTATTGGATAAATAGAGAATAACACGTTAGTGCCTGATCATATCTAGTTTATCAGGTGAGGCTGGGAAACACATGAAGCACGAGGCTGTGCCGAGGGCTTCATTTTTTTCGTGCCGAACCGGATAAACTGGATATGATCAGGCACTAACGTGATATTATATTTATCATGTTGATCGTTTATAATCATTCAATTAAAAAAAATCTTTTTTTTTTCCGTTCAAAGATACCTAGACGTCATCAAAAGATGTGCTGGCGTCATCAAAAGAGGCGCACCTGACGGGATAGGAAAGTAACTGCCGAGATAAGATTTTATCTCAGGCCAGAATTATACACTTCTCAAAACTGCTAACTACACCGCTACGTTTTGGGTTATATATATCGATGGGTTGAATGTTTTTCAATAAAATAAAAAGGAAATACCAATTCAATCATTTTTACATCATTTCATTTTATTTTTTTCATGGGCAATGCTAGAACTAAACCACAATAAGCAATTACAAACGACCCATGTAAACACTAAAGTCACACTTTTCATTTCTTGTTCATAAAAGTGTGACTTTAGTGTTTACATGGGTCGTTTGTAATTGCTTATTGTGGTTTAGTTCTAGCATTGCCCATGAAAAAAATAAAATGAAATGATGTAAAAATGATTGAATTGGTATTTCCTTTTTATTTTATTGAAAAACATTCAACCCATCAATATATATAACCCAAAACGTGAGCGGTGTAGTTAGCAGTTTTGAGAAGTGTATAGAACGACATGATAAATAAACTGTTACGCTAATTTCAATGCTTGATAAACACTTCAAGACTGTCGTGTGTCCCTTTAATCCGGGTATGTATTAAATCCAAATATGACGGATAGTGCAGTTCATCACTTCTCTGTTCTAGTTAAATATGTACACAATTAATGTTAAAGTGTTTATGACTAAAAGGCAAATATGTATCTAAAGAGTTAAATGTGCAAATAAACACAGAATTTTGATTTTTTTTCGAGGATGTTGACCCTCGCTTTGGTCATTAAGGATCGCATTTATAAAATATATTGTGTGTTTAATATTTAAACGGTGAATCTTAAATGTTAATGCATTTTAATAAAAATTCGCACAGAATAAAGAATAAAGAAGCAATAGGGAATAAAATATGTTGTAATTGATATACCGCCGTGCATTCCCGGGTGTGTTGTTAACACGTATGTTAGCACTGAGAAGCGTTGTTTTTTCATTGAGTAACGTCATTTACGTCATTTACGTAGATCTATATAAGGAAATAACAATAACGATCTTAGTAGGGATATTGTTATCTGATTAAGCAATATCTCTGGATTATATTTTTCATCCAAAAGACCGTAATATTGTGTTTTATAAACATCAGTTTTCGAGTTTGAAACATTTGTATCTTAGATCTACATAGCAAGGAGATATGGCTGGTAGTCAACTGGAAGATTGGAGGGACATTCTCATACTTGGTGTATACTTTCTATTTGTGCTTGCTGTTGGAATATGGGTAAAGTATAGCTCATGTATATTTTTAATTAAAACCCAATATAAATTATATAATTTATTGCATTTTTATAGGTGAAATATTCCGATTTCTCTACAATAGATGGTTGGTAAGCTAAATATGAATAGATCTACGTTGACATGACGCTAATAAAGTGTTGTTGACGTCGACGTCATTCGTTTTCAAACTTGTCCGAGCTTTCACTGATATTAACAATCTGGTAAAGTTTGGTAAAGATCGGATGAAGAATGAAGACATTTCGGATAAAATCATACACAAACTGATTTAAAATGTAATACCTATATTGTTTTACTGCTGAGTTCGATTATAAAGAAATCATTTAATCGATGGTAGGTGTGTGTTTTTTATTTCACTCACTCTCATCCACTGTTCTTAGAAATACCTACACGCCTTTCACCTCGTGAAGGATCACTTTATATTCAAATAAAGATTGGAGTGCGTGCGTGGGTAGTTGTTTTTAAAATTGCAGTCTGTGAAGCCGATTCTTAAAGGCACTAACCCGCAAAATAATGGCACAATTACACTATAAAATCGTTTATCTAAACCATATCAAGGTGTTCAGGTCATACAATAATGTATATGTGCTGATTAATAGCATCGTTTTATTCATAGGTTCTTAAAATACTCGTGATTGAATATGCGTAAAATAAATTATGAGTTCGCACCTCTTAATTCAACGCTCCAGGTTTAGGCTTTGACCTGGCTGGTTAAAGCCGTTTATATTATGTCTATAGAGTTTGATTCTCAAAATATTCAAGTCATATATATACCTTGTCGTCAGTAGGTTTAGGAACGGTGTACATATTTTGTAAAACTGGACTGCTGTTGACGGGATAGCTACTTTAACACCAACACTGAGTGACTTGACATTACACTCATGAACTACAACTACAACATATCATTATATTTTGTCTATCAAGATGTTATTCAAGAAAAAAATCATAACCAGCAAGTATTTGTTATTAATTGATAATAGGCTGTAAGCTAGTAGGAGAAACCCTCCCCCCACCCCCACCCCCTCTCACCCAGTGGGAATTTTGTACACCCTATTTTTCTGAAAGCCCATTATATGTGTAGAGCATTTTGGAACATGTGTGTCATTTGAGCGTGAGGGCTTTATCGTGTTACAGGGTGTAGAATACGTTACCTATAAAATAATAATTAATTTTACTGCATGTTGAAGACTAAACATGTATGGAAGGAAGGGTTTGTATTTTAAATTGTCTTCATTATTCATGCCTTTTATAATACAAACTTTCGTTTCACTTACTTTTTATACCTTGGATACCTGCGCTTCTAACTCTACGATACCGTAATTTACGTTACCTTGTTTTATTACGTTTTTTAACGTAAGACATTAAGAACATTAATGATGTTAACATCCGAAAATTATTCCAAACCTTACAGATATCACAGACATACGTGCCCATGATGTTAATACTGTTTGGTTCTTGTAATGTCCATTACATTTTGTGTTTTTAAATCATTTTCTATTTTCTGCATGTTAAAAGAAATAATAGAACAAATCATCCAATAAACTATTAAAGTTTTATTGCAGCATTCCTTTAAACATAATTGATTGTAACAACTCTTGCACACCACGATTGTTTCTGATGTTGGTGAGGATTGTTAGGGATATGCTCAGTCGGATGTCTGCTTCCTCCTATGATATAAACAGATCTTCCTGATCATCAGCAATGACAGATATGTCATATGCAATGGTAAGCCGAGGACCTTTTTTCCCAGACAAAGCAGGTTTCATGGCCTTGGAGGTTTGGTGCATATCTGTCTGTTTTCCACTGGCCGCAAATGAGATTAATGAATTGAACTCTTCAAATAATGAATTTAGTCGTTTTGTCATGACAACTTTTAAAATCGCAATAGGTCTTCGTTTTTGGCCCTGACAACTTGAATGTTGGGGTTTCACCTCGCCTCTTGCACTCAAACTACTTGATAGATCTAGGGATGCAAGTGTCTGTCACAAAGTCGACTCAATGGGTTTTGATAAGTACGTCAAACACCAGCTCTGCCAAATCGTCAAACGTACCAGGAACTGAAGGCTGACGGTGAGGTGTTGCATTACCTTCACACACATACACAGTATATTCAGTAGGTTGCTGTGTAGCTGGCTCAACTGATACTTCTAAGCAGTAGAGCAATTTGGCTTTGCCAGTTATAACTGAATTGCCATCAGCTGTTGCAAAGGACCATGGTACTGAGCTTAGAGGATATGATAGCTTCAACTTAAGATCTGTCTGATACCTGATCAATAAGGGAACTAATTGACCAAATATAGTGTGTTTTGGATCGGGTCGGCGTGTCAGTTAACAAGTCATTGACAAATATGTCATGGTCTTCTCAGCCTGATGCTGTAATAGATCATCAGCAATATCTCTCTATGCTGGAATACCGGACGATCGGAGGTATAGCTCATAGTCATTGATATCAACTCGGAATGGGGTTTGCGAAACCAATGATAGATTCCGTGGCTCTTCTCAAGAAGGATAAAAATATCGGACAGGGAAAGCATCATTCAAGGACGACAGTCAACCACAAAACACAAAAACAAACACGCAAACAGACAAACGAAAAGGCAAAAGCAATAAAAAATGCTAACGACATCACAAACATCTCGTTGTTCTTTGTTGGATGGATGAAGTTCTTTGCACGAAGAAATAACTTCTGATGCCATATTTGCCATCTCTGGAAAGTTGACTCTAGCAGCTTTTCTCTCCATTACCTGTATGCTGCATACTTTCTACTGAATCCAATGATATTACCCGGAAAATGTGTGTGTTAATTGATAGTTTATTAATAGTTATGTGACTTGTGGAAGAGGGACACTGAATCTCCTGTTTTGGAGAAGTTCATTTGTCCCGGGGATGGGTTGTGTCAAGAGTCAGGGTGTCAGTAAATATACTGGAATGTGTCTGGCATAGTTCCAATAGTCATACTCAAAGAAAATTATACATAGGCGGTAGGGTGAAGATATATGCATGTCAAGGTCATTTTCCTGTGTGGCTGTCTTTGATAAGAGTTAGTAGTATTAGTATTGTGTCCAACTACTAGTAATCAGAATAAGGCAAGACTAACTTACATTGGACGGGGACAAAATATGATTATTCTTTGGGATTTGTCTCAAAAGCAGAATACATTGTAACAAAGAGAATATTCCATAACTAGTAAAAAAAACATTTTCAATAAATGATAAGCCCCCAGTAGTTTAATGTGCAATTACTATTTTTCTGATTTATGAACCATTTCAAAATACTTTTTCATTATATATTTATTTTATTTTTAGACATTGTATTTAATTATTTACTTATACTAATGAATTACATTACATTTAAAAAATATCATAGTTAAAAGTAAAATACTAGCACCTTTATTTTTGGAAACTTCCAAGTGGTAACGTATTTTTTGTTTATTTTACATATCGTAACGCTCTCTCTCTCTCTCTCTCTCTCTCCACACACACATTTTATTTATTCATTCTTTTATATATTGATTTAATGAATAAAATTGTATTATTAAAATAGTCACTGTTTCAGTAAAGATTTTGTTTTTAACACGTTTGATAAATAATATAAAATATACATACCGTTTTGTTGCATATATCTTCATACTTTCATGTAATTGTGTAGGCTATAAAAATGTGTTGTATGTTTAATTGCTGAATAAAGATATATTGTATTGTATATAAACAATTTTTAGATTTTTAGTATTACATTTTCAAAACATGATAATGGTAACCTATTTCAAATGGATGTCACGCCCTTATGTCCCCACTCTCATTTGGCAAACATACTTCATTTTGTGGGAAATGCATACCCTTTCAGGAAAATATATCCTTCAATATTCGCCCATAGTGGGGATGGCGTCTTTTCGTAACTTACGGTATAGTTATTATTAACTGTATGATTTTTTTTGATAACGAACAGGATGTACCGTAAACTACAGTATATTTTCATATTTTCATATTTTTATTGTGTCTGTCTAAATTAAACAATTCATAAATATAGGTAGTATTTGCTTTTTCATATGCACAGTTTTTACACATATTCAAATTTATTGAAAGTGTTTTGGAATTGTTATGGAAAAGATAATGGTCACGTGTGTTACACACAAACGCCCCAGCGCTCAGGTGGCACACATGTCTCATTTTGAAGCTTATTGTATGTTCTTTCAGAAAATCATACCCTACAAAATTCCCCCTAGGGGGAGTGGGGCTACAGCCAGCTCAAGGACTATAACATTTATGGAAATAAATAATCAATACAATAATGTAATTGTTTCAATATTATTTTCAGGCTGCTTGCAGGAAAGGTCGAGAAACTGTGAAAGGGTATTTCCTAGCAGGGAGAAACATGACCTGGCTTCCGGTATGCAACGGGTGATATTTTCTAAAATTTGGGGGGCATAGGAAATACATTTTTTCATATACAAAATACAACAGGTCGAGCTCCATGTGGGAACCCGTAGCGGTGAGAGGCGAGAAGGTTTACAACGCAACATCGTTAACCCCTCGGCCATTACAAATACGAAAAAGTGCAAACTTAATGCTAGAATAAAAGTAATCTTATATAAATTAATACAAAAGGGAAAACAGTTTTATGTGTTTTTTAAATTTAAATGTATCTAAAAACTTTTTTCAGATTGTGTTATGATCAATCGTATAAACTAGCAGTGATAGACAAAACCACTTTTAACTGCATTAATCTGTAACAATTTATTCATTGTTTTTGTCACAGATCGGATTCTCTTTGTTTGCGAGTAACATTGGCAGCGAACATTTCATTGGCTTAGCGGGTAGTGGAGCCAAGTCGGGCATCGCTGTCGTGGCCTTTGAATGGGGAGTAAGTTCATCTTACACTACTTATATCTTTTACCTTTACACATGTTAGACATACTGCTTTGATACTAGTCATAATGCATTGATCGTAGTCTAATAAATTATATTAAGTTTATAAATCCAAATTCTAATACACCCGCACTATACAGCCTAGTTTAAAATATTTCGTTATATTCAACGATATATCACTGTAACGTTTGCAACGTTAGGAGAATAAGCAAGTCAATGCGAATGATATTACTGTAACGTTTGCAACGTTAGGAGAATAAGCAAGTCAATGCGAATGATATTACTGTAACGTTTGCAACGTTAGGAGAATAAGCAAGTCAATGCGAATGATATCACTGTAACGTTTGCAACGTTAGGAGAATAAGCAAGTCAATGCGAATGATATTACTGTAACGTTTGCAACGTTAGGAGAGTGAGCAAAGCAATGCGAAAGATTCAGATGTGTGCGTTATTTTCACATTTGGGGTATTAGAATAGATTAGAATATCGTTTACGGTGAATTATCTCATAATATATCACGGGTTGTCATTCTTTAATCCAACGTGTCAGTGGGATTCATCCACCTTTGTCAAGGTTACACAATAATTAACAAAATTTAAGTAATATCCATCTTGTTGTATGGACAATCCTAACACAAAATAAATTATAATTACAGTATAAAGACAAAATAATGACATATAGACACTGTGAGTTAAACGTAAGCATCTTTATCTGTATACATACGAGCATTACGGAGCATTATTTGTATAGGTCATGTCTTACTCTCGGTCATACACGAAGTGCAATGAGTTGTGAAGCGAAACTTGATTACCAGTTTTGCAATCGGTTCTTCAGCACGTTTCGCAGACCGAAAGCCATCTGCATTTTAATATATCGAATGTAGTTTCTTTCTCAATTAGTTGTTATCACGTGATCCGTGCTCCTGTTTATAAAACGGGCAAAGCCGGGCATTCGTGAGAACAAAATGATAATTATTATTTTGTTATGCATTATTTCAGGCTGTGTTATTACTGCTTCTGCTGGGATGGGTGTTCCTGCCGGTGTACCTCACCTCAGGGGTATGTTACCATTCAAACCATACTTAACCTGCCCGACTGTAGAATGCACAAATGTACCTTGTTGGAAACTGATATTTTCGATTAAGTTATAATGATCTATGTGCATTCATAAATGGTTTAGAGCTTACGGTTATCCTATGGACGTGAAAAAGTGGTTTTTTGAGACGTGATAGTGTAATGTTGATGGGGACGTGGTAGAATAACGTTTCTGGGGACGTGGTAGAATAACGTTGCTGGGGACGTGGTAGAATAACGTTGCTGGGGACGTGGTAGAATACGTTGCTGGGGACGTGGTAGAATAGTGTTGTTGAGATGTCTTAGAGTCTGTTGATGGGGAAGTGATAGAGTAACTTTGCTGGGGACATATAGATAAGTGACAGTGTATAAGTGATTTTAATAAACGAGTTGGATGAACTGATAGGATACGAGGCTCTGTCGTTACTAACATGCCTTTTATAAAGTAAAATTTCAAAAAAAAAGATACATAATTAAGGTGTCTGAACGTATCGTATGATATACCATGCAAACAACTGGGACTGAATGTTTTATGTAAACAAACAGAGTGATTCGGTCCTCATTTGCATCTGTCGTGGCTTTATTGTACCCGAGAAGCCATGTTATGTGATACAATAATGTAGTGTTTATGGGACGTGATAGAGTAATTTTGCTGGGGACGTGATAGTGTAGTGTTGATGGGGCGTAATAGAGTAATGTTGCTGGTTACGTGAAAGAGTAACGTTGCTGGGGTCGTGATCGAGTAGTGTTGTTGAGAATGCCATATAAATTATTACTGGGGACGTGATAGAGTAACGTTGCTGGAGGCGTGATTGTGTAGTGTTGATGGGGACGTGA
This sequence comes from Cyrtodaria siliqua, assembly GCA_037043455.1. Taxonomy (NCBI): domain Eukaryota; kingdom Metazoa; phylum Mollusca; class Bivalvia; order Adapedonta; family Hiatellidae; genus Cyrtodaria; species Cyrtodaria siliqua. Next base: position 247,779 of record JAWPHD010001636.1, read on the forward strand.
TAGAGTAACGTTGCTGGAGGCGTGATAGAGTAACGTGGCTGGGGACATGATAATAAAGTGTTGATGGGAACGTGATAGAGTAACGTTGCTGTAGGCGCGGTCGAGTAGTGTTGATGGGGACGTGATAGAGTAACGTTGCTGGAGTCGTGATCGAGTATTGTTGTTGAGAATGCCATATATATTATTACTGGGGACGTGATATAGTAACGTTGCTGGAGGCGTGATCGTGTAGAGTTGATGGGGGACGTGATAGAGTAACGTTGCTGGAGGCGTGATAGAGTAACGTGGCTGGGGACATGGCAATGAAGTGTTGATGGGAACGTGATAGAGAAACATTGCTGTAGGCGTGGTCGAGTAGTGTTGATGGGGACGTGATAGAGTAACGTTGCTGGAGGCATGATAGAGTAACGTTGTTGGGACGTGATAGAGTAATTTTGTTGGAGACCTAATAGAGTAGTGTTGATGGGGACCTTATAGAGACACGTTTATTGGAACGGGATAGAGCAGTGTTGCCTGAAAAGTTATAGGGTAATGTTGCTGCAACAAGCAGGAATGTAAAACCAGCTAGGGAGTTGAACCCTAATTAAGGTATTATTGGCTATCGATTAAATATTTGAGAGGCATTGTTAAAAAAAACACAATGAACTAGGATACAGCTTTTCACATATTGGGGTATGTTTGACAATCTCAAAGAGCCTTTTGCTCTGGGATAACATTTAATTTATTATTAAAAATACTAGATTTTAACTTTTTTTCTTAAAATACTTTAAATGGACATATGGTTGTCTTGTTTTAACTCCCTGCCTACCTTGTTTTTCTACATGACTGTAATATTTACAAATCTTAATACTTTGTTGAATAGTTGAAAGAAAATTGTTTTCGCATACTATATTTAAACATTTTATAGAACAAAAAAGAAAAATATGTTCCATTTTACAGGTGTATACGATGCCGGAATATCTGGAACGAAGGTTTGGCGGCTCTAGGCTCAGACTATACCTTACATTGGTGTCTACCCTTCTGTACATCATGACTAAAATATCGGTAAGTCGTCTGCAAAGATTAAACGTCTGTAGCCATTACACATCAATTGAGACCATTAAACGTTAAATGGAGTGCGTGGTCCAGAAATAGAGCGTCGAATTCAGATCGAAAAGTGAGTTCGATCCTCGCCATGACCATGTTATTTATCCTTGAGAAAGATAATTACTCCATATTGCTAAGTACTGGTTCTATCAGGGAGTACTCCCTGGTTCTGCACAGGAAGCCATCGAGAGTAATAAAATTAAGTTGCAAGAACTTGCTCCGCAATCGATGTAAAAAACATGTTTAAACTAAACCATTAAACGACGCATAACCTTTAACTGTATAACATACCGTCAGAAGTTTGACGATGTTTAGAATGTTTTCAAAAGACTACTCCCCTCATAACTAATTATTACAAATGACAAATAACTACACTGGTGCAATGTGTCAACCAACATACGTCGTATTGTTGGTGGAATATAACTATAGACGTTAATTTTGGGAAGACGTTTTGTAGGTGGGGTCTGGGAGGGGCGGGGGAATTAGAAACATCGATCTCTATTTATAGTTATTGGTACAAACTCTTTCGAGTATCATGAGCGGCTAAGAACTCAAGTTTACAGTTTAAAGTACACAACGTAGGGCATTCCCTGCACTTGGGACCGAAAGCTACAAATATATCCCCTCCTTCCGATGGCATACTTCAGTACAACTGTTTAATAGTAAAATATAGGATATAAAACTCCAATTTAAGACATGTCAAAAGTAACACCTTTTCATGCAATGGGTGGGTCGATGTCACTTTCATTTCAATATCAAAGCTGCATTCAATAGTGGGTTTGATTGTAAGAAATGAGCACATGCGATTAGGTAAAAGCAATTTAAAAAGTACTAAATTTAATAGCCACTACGTTTCGTCGGTGTGCTCTTGGGGAAGACACTTCCATTAGCCTTATCCCGCTGGTCGCGTGTATCGGATAATATCCTCCGAGCACGTTAAGAACCATAGGAATGTATTCGTTAATAAGAGTATGGCAGGGTTTGGTTTCCGGATACCTATCTATTCTTCCCATTATATCTCGGTCGGATCTATATAGCCTGTATTGTGTTGATGAGCCCTTAAACAACATTCATTTCAAAACAAAGCATGGCTTATATTCAACTACATACCCTTGGACGTCGCCGCCTCCTGGCGGCGAACTACGAATGACACGCACGTTAAACATGCTTCATAATATGAGTGTTCGCCTATTCGTTTATTTACCCACGCTGGTGTTTGAAACTAATCGGAAAAAAGATAAAATAAAAGTCCATAAAAACGAATGTGCAATTAGATTCTGATCATGAACTTACTATACTGAAAGGAAAAAGAAACGCATAATAAAACAATTGCCTATACTGCACTATTATACACACCTAATTCAGATATATCAACGTCTTTTGTACAAAAAGGGGCTACAACTAATTACAGAAAGGACAACTCTGTCATGTAGCAGACCTTTTATTCAAAGTATACCTTGTTACACGAAATTCATAAATGTTGAAGTTTCGCTTGAAAAAGTCAAGCCATATCAGTATTGTGTTCAATGTTAAGATATTGCAACGTTAAAAGCCTAACTTTGCTCACCTGCTTGAGCCATAATGAAACTTTACAGGGGTAACCATTGTTGTGTTCGGTGCTGTTTAAACCTTCTCTCCGAAAGGATAGGCCTAATGTCGCCCTGTACCATTCGATTAGCAGTAGCATATTAAACATACAATATATAGCGGAAATACCCATTATGCGTTTCTTTTTCCTTTCAGTATATATAAAAATATAACACTAAATTTTCTTCTCGGTATCCTTCTTGTAATGAAAGCCAGTCGAGGCTGCAATTCGTATATTGAAGTGGGTGCTATTAATGCAATAATTACAATTTTGAGTTAACGTAGATTTAATTAAATACCTTATATAAAAAGAACCTTTGTTTACTTCATTTTGTTTGTGTTTCAGGTTGATGTATTTGCAGGGGCAGTGTTTATACAACAGGCCATGGGCTGGAACACGTACTTATCCATATCTGTGCTGCTCGTCGTTACAGCAATATATACAATTATTGGTAAGCAATTTTTCGACATCCTTTAATAAAACCTGTATTTAATCAGTAACTCGTTTTGCTGATAATTTGTACACTCAATCAGCATCTGACCAACAACAAAGGAATTATATAAATATCGCATTCATGAGAGGGTGGGGGTGATAATAAGAATGTTCACCCTGAGGGCGATACTCACATCCTCGGGGTGAACACTCTTACTATCACGCTATCATGAATGTGATATTTATAAGATTCATTTTCGGTACAGATTATTTCACTTTGCCGGATATACTGCTCCACTGCTTGCTTGAGTGAAAAGGGACAGCGCAGTTTTTTTTGAGTTTTTTATTGGAAATAACGCAACTAAAAAAATGAGTGGTAATGTATTGAAATCGGTCTAGCACTTTTGAAGTTATGATGAGTTAAAAATAGCAATTTCATAATACTGAGCCGATGACGTCACCGAACAGCGCGCATGTGATAATATGTTTACTATCACCCTGCGATTTACTATCACCATCGCGTAAGATAGTAAGAAATTACACATTTCTGTCTATGGGGATTTAGCATGGGTGTTTTATATGTCGCAGTGATCTTGTCCTTTGGCCTACCGACTTCAGCCTAAATATACCAGTTGTATTACTAACACGTATTCAAAGTTTCATGACGATTGGACAAGTAGAAATGAGGCATTTAATCTTATCACAAAATCAATCCTTATTATGTTAATTGCACACATTACACTGTATAAACATTTTAAACAAACGAAACACGAGACTTTATGGAGATTATTGAGTCTTGTGTAATCAGTGTGTTTTTGCTTTATGACTCGCCCGTACAGTCATCGTTTAAGAATTATGTCCCCTTTTGTGGAATCCCATTGAAACGTGCATTAACAAAAGAAACAAATTAGAAGTCGAATAATCCTGAATATTTTTACATATAACTTGCAGTTTAATACGTTTACATGTATGTGCTATACTTGAATAATAAATACTAATTTGATAAAACTGTGTATTGATACATACTCAGCTTATGTGAAACTCAAGGTCATATGTGTATTGACACATATTTATCAAGTATGAACGTATAATTCAACGGTAACACTGCCTAGGAAAATGTGTAAATATACTATACTGAAAGTGTCAAGCAAAAATATTCAAGATTATTTGATTTCTATTTTTTATCTTTTTCAAATGCAATCTCAATGGTATTACACAACTTGAAAAGGGGACATATTCCTTAAATGACAAGTACGTTTAACCTTCGTGATAAGTATACTCGGATGTATGCACGTGTAGATGCTAATATATATAGAGAGATTATTTAACTGCTGGAATCGATTATAGGGAAATCCTTCACGAGATGATAGACGTGAGGTTCTTTTCACGAACGAGCGTATGCAAGTGAGTGAAAAATACATGCCTACCATCGAGTGAAGTATTTCCCTATGATCGACTCTTAAATAATAATATGTATTACATTTTAAAACAGTTTATGCATGATTTTAACCGAAATGATGTGCTTGATTGAACGTTATCGGTTAGTTAGTCAATAATATTTAGCGATTATGAATATTCTTTCACTGAGAAATCTCAAATATTCAGCCACAGAAATTGAATAAACAATATTAACTAAATAAGAGTAATGTGTCATTACAGGTGGCTTATCTGCAGTTATATTTACTGAGACGCTACAGACAATAATCATGTTGACAGGATCCATCTACTTGGCAGTTCTAGGTAACAGTTTTCCTTCTATTACAATCTTACATGGTTTATTTACTCAATGCTGATTGGTTAATGAGGAGATTTTAAATTCCTATCAAAACCTCTGACGTCACGTCCTTCAACCGTTAGGATGTCATTTTAAACGACTTCAAACGTCAGAAAACTTTCAAAACAACGATTACGTTAGTTTAAAACAAAACAACGTTACGTTCAAACCACAACTTGAAAAACAGGATTAACTGTATATTGTCTTCGTTTGGTGCTGAGAGATGAACATAAAATGTAAGTTGTGAGAATTTGTTTGTATTATGTTCAATCTTTCGAAAATGTGCGTTTATAATTCATAAAAGTCCATGTCAAATAAAAAAATAAAATATTTCCTTTAGGTTTATACTTGTATTGTGCGATATCAAAACCTGGTGTTTGGGACGTGGGCCTATACGACCATTGGTATCGATGATCGTCAAGTCCTGCCAACCAGGTATTGATCTGGGACAATATACACCCGCTGAAAATATTTTATTTCTTAATTCAATACCTGGTATCAATCGTCTATGTCATATGTAGACATTTTTTTAGTCAGCAACTGTAATATTGTTGTATATCAACATCATAATTTGCAATATAGTTCTGTTAACATTTTCATTGCATTGTTTACTGTTGCAAATTTGTATTACCATGGTTATACTTAAAGCCTACATCAAAATCGGTGGCATATGGGCGCTTGAATACAAGTACTTCGAAGCGGTACCATCAACATATAACCGGTTACTTGCCAACAACACGTGCGGCCTACCACAAGAAGATGCCTTTCACATCCTGCGCGACCCTCTTCACTCTGACTTGCCGTGGCCAGGAGTGATCATCCGGTCGACATTTGGCGCCATGTGGTACTGGTGCACTGATCAGGTATGAGACACGAATACAAATACTAAAAGGGGGATCCTTGAGGGTACCAAGCCCCCCCCCCCCACCCCCCCCCCCCTGGCATCTGGAGTGCTGACTTTTTTTGGGCATGGCATCTGGAATACTCCCTAACAGAGGGTTGGCATCTGGAATACTATTTGAACCATGCGAGGCTGTGCAGCCCGAGCTCTCTAGGGGGGTACGGGGGCATTCTCCCCCGTAAAATTTTGAAACCTAGGTGCTCTGAAATGGCATTTCCAGCAATCTAAGACATAAATTAGCATTTTTTGAGAAAAATACGGCGTACGCGTATGAAAAACTGCGATGTCGGCGTACGGCGTACCACAACCCGGCGTACGGAATACTGGCTAATATGGGTCGGAATCCGGCGTACGAAAAGGGGGTCGGTACCCTCATCCTTTGAAAGCAAAAAACACAAACAATAAAGAAAAATAGCAGACTTATTGAGTCTGTTTATGAGAAGTACTATAATTTGCAATGCCTCTCACGCCTCATATCACATGCTTGTGTTTGTTATTTCAAAAGGATCAGTATTTATTGACATTCAATAAATAGTTGACATACAATTATTTGACATTGACACTAGAAATCGTTTAGTGCAGTGTGGCGGCTGTAAAAAGTCTCCCCATGCTACGAATCAGTAGTTTCATTTTACTGGTCCTTTGGGATCAACGAGCCCAATATAGGTGCGAAGTAGAATACCGCTTAATCTGGTTCTATGGAGCGTGAGACGTGTTGCGTCTACATTATCTCGTCGCAAGAACAGTCTCAGTCTCAATAAAGCCGAGTCTGCTACTTTATTTCTTGGTTGTGTTTGTTGCTTCCAAAGGATCTCCAATATCAGTATTTATTAAGCGATATACTTCTTTAAAACAACGACCAGTAAGTAATAATACTACTGCTTTGTAGTCGGTTCGACTTTGTACAGTCGCCACAAAGCACATAACAAACGCTACTGGTGACAATATATGCTGAAAAGGAAATATTTTGGTAGCAACAAACAAGAGAGATCAAGAATGTAGCAGTCGGCTTTATTGTCAGTTCGTGGGTATTAATATTATTTCCAACACCTATCACGCCATCCTAGCGTTATTTTACTTAAAAAACACATATAGTGGACTTGACGAGTCAGGGACTACACTATAACAACTGATGCTTGGTCAGAACAATTCATTTCTGGGAGGTTGACGTGGCTGATTGTGCATGTTCTTTCAAACAAGCTTATCGTTTCCAACCCTTGTTACATTGTAGTTTTGTATTTGGATGAAACTTACATTTTCTACGCGTGTGTTTAATAACTAGGATATATATTCGTCATGTATACATAACAAAAAGAAAACGTGCATACAATTACAATGTACATATTTTGTAGGTAATCGTGCAACGAACGCTTGCCGCTAAAAACATAGCGCATGCGCGTGGAGCAACAATCACAGCCGGGTACTTGAAGATTTTACCTCTGTTTATCATCATTATTCCAGGAATGATCAGCAGAGTTCTATATACAGGTATATACCCTTAAGAGTGATCAGCATTTTTAAACAACACTGCAGTTATATGCTTTGTATTATCAACACATGTATGTATGTACCCCCAGTGGCCTTTTGCCATTCAATCCGTTTATGTTTGTGGTGTATTTATAGATGCGTATTTATCTTTGTTATTTGTTAAAGAAACTAACCCACCAAATAACGGCAAAATTACACTACAAAACCTTTTATCAAAATTATATCCTGGTGTTCAGGTGTAATAATGTATATGTGCCTATTAAAATCATAGTTTTATTTTATTAACGGGTTTTTAAAATACCCGTGGTTGAATATGCTTAAACTGAATTATGTGTAGGTAACTCTTAATTCGAAGCTCCAGTTTTGGGGTTTGGCCTAGCTGGTTAAATCCGTTTATATTGTGTCTTCTCAAAATATGTTTTATATACATACCTCGTCAACAGTAGGTGTAGAAACGGTGTATACACATTGTAAAATGTGGCTGTTGTTGGCGAGATAGCAACTTTAAGAATGCATGTTTTTGGTTGACTGCTATCTGTGAATGCTATATTTACTGTTTGGCTTGTGTATTAACTTTTAGCAGTATATATGAAGTTCAATCAACGGTTTTTACATAATACATATTGTAATTTATACAGGGGATCTGTTTAAATATATGTTCATGACTATATAATTATTGTTATCGCCAGAGTTCTATATACGGACATATACAGCGAAGTAAGTTCTATTTATGGATGTATTTGTTTGCGCGTGTCACCAGCAAACTTCTGTATACAAGCATTTACATTATAATTTCAATTGTATTTGAAAAATACATAATATCTCAAATCGCAAATATTTTTTGTATCAACCATAGGTATAAAAGTCGAACAGAAAATGTAGCATTTGAGAACACAGTCAATCAAAAACACGCATCAAAAACAAACAACAATTACAAGGGAAAATAGAAGCAAAGTACGCGAAACCACAAACATAAAATGGTTGACAATAGACTTTGAGTTGTCATTGGCAAACAGGTCGCTGGGGTTTAAAGGGACACTGTCCGTAACTTTTAGCTTATAAAACACACACTAATTATGTTCGCAAACATTACACACCAAACATTACTGAATATTTACTAATTAAAGCAGGATTGTTTGACGGAATTGAATCGCGGTACAAAAAAAAAGAGAAACCATTTCGGGCGTTTGAACTCGCAGCCCAAACTAAAATTACACTCGCGGTAATAATAGTGAGCGTAAAGTTGTCGACCTAGCTCCCGACTGAGCTAAGCGGGCTATACATATTATGCACTAAATACTATGGTGAAAACCTAATGCGCTAATGGAAGTCACGTGATCGCAGAAAAGGTAAATACGGTGGGTCCCACTTTATTTACAAATAATAATTTAAGCTTGCTTTTTTTCAAACTCACGAATGTATTACTACAGACTTCTTATTGTCTATGCTCATGTTTTCATGTATATTAAGATAGACAAAATACATTTTTTGAAGGTTTCAGTGATATGTCAATGAGCTGAATTTAGTAACAATAAACAGTTCAATGCTTTTTTCGATTTATAGTCATAACTGCAGTCGTTTTCTTTTGTATTTTACATGTCTTTTTCTTTTTTCTCTTCAAACTGTAGCAAACTTAATGTTTTTATTGTCTTATATGTTTTCCACGTATTTTGCCTTTTCAGACGAGGTGGCGTGTGTTGATCCCGCTATATGTAAGGAAGTGTGTGACAATGAATCGGGGTGCTCTAATATTGCTTACCCCAAACTTGTTCTTGAACTTGCACCAGTAGGTAAGAACTCAATTTAACATCCATTTGGCGTTTAGCCTTACAACTTATTAGAACTATTGGGTGCCCAAAGAACATGTTAACGTATTGTATTGTTTTGACTTCTATGGTGACGTGATCTACAACCTTTCACGTCCTTTATATCATTAATTATGATAACACATACAATATTTATCAAAACTGTTAAGAAATGTGTAAAAATATATATTTTAAAGCAATGCATTCCATTTTGTACGATGACCGGACAAACTGGAGACCCTATGATGACATTAATCCTTAAAGGAAAACATTGTTTGATGTGTGTCTTGAATAATGTCTTTCATACCATTTGCTGTTTATTCTCGTGTTGCTCTGGCTTCTTGCCAAGTTATTTAATACCTTCTTGGTAAAATTGTAGGCTTTTTTTGTTTTTAATATTCATGTATGCATGCTTGACAAGTCATTGAATGCCTTCATGGTAAAATTCTAGGCTTTTGATTTTAATATTCATGTTACATGCTCATGATTATATTTCGTTTACATCACCTGTTAATTCTGCCAAGTTTTATAGATGATACAGCCTGTCGGTATATCTTTAGTTACTCTGTGTCTACCTTTGCCTCTCATGCACAGCTGCGGGTTCGAGTCCCACTGGGAGATCGACTTGTAAGTGAGGAAGTGTCAATTCTTACGGATTGCGGGAGGTGTACAGTACTGGTTATACCCAGGAAAAGTGGGTTTGCCTCCACCACAAAACATCGACCGTTATATATGTGTTGCGTTGAATATGACGTAAAACACCATAACGTGGTCCGAGTATTAACTTTCATACCCCATTCAACCCCTTCTCCAAGAAGCGAAAAGGGGTTGGATGGGGTATGAAATAAAACCTTAATTTCAGCTTAAAATGTTTGCATATTGTAAATTTAAAACATTTGATAGGTAATTTTGAACAGGTTATTGCATGTTTTCAGTAAAAAATGTTTTTAAACATGTTTTTATTTCAATATCCGTTAAAAGGTCGAGCTTATATTAGCTTTCCGTTCGCTTAATGTAATTAAGATAGGACCACGAAATGTTATACAAACCAAAACAAACAAAAAGTACTCTGTTCCATTTAATTGGATGGCAATAAGGTAAGAGATGGGTTTGGGGCATCCTACAACCACTTTTGTCATTATTTATTCCAGAGCCGTACCCTGTTGTCACTGTCATACGCATACCATCTTCGGGATGGCTCAGATGTTTTGTGTTTTACTTATATTGCCTATTAATACTGCCTTGTTGGTTAGAGAATAGTTCATGGCGGGAATTTCTTTATTTACCCTGTCCCGTTATATTGGGTTGACAGTAGGGTAAGTGTTAGGTTTGGTGCACCCTAGAACCTGGTTTAAACCGCCACGGCCTTTTTTACCACTGACCGTTCCCAGGCGGTAGCCCTATTGTCAACCCTTTAGTGTTTGTGATGTTAGAGAGCGTGAAAAGTAGCAAGCAGTTTTCACTATCGTTCGTGAATAGTTTCAAAATTAAACCGAGACTGAATATGGCTTTGTATTTATCGTGTTCGGCGATTTTCAAACATTACATGGTCCTGCTTTAATTCCATTAAGCGATGGGAAAGCTTATAAGCAGTATTTTATAACGTACATTGCGACAATAAAACATGTTTTACTGAACAATACAAGAACCTGTTTAAAATTACCTATTAAATGTTTTAATTTTACAATATGCAAACTTTTTAAGCCGAAATTAAGGTTTAATTTCATACCCCAGCCAACCCCGTTTTCGCTTCTTGGGGAGGGGGTTGGATGGGGTATGAAAGCTGATACTCTGAAAACGTAATGTTTATCATTTGCATACTCTTTTCATTTATGTTTAAGATGTCCCACAATTTGCTCATGAATAGATGCACATATTTATATGTAATTGCTTTTCAAATGCCACATGCGTGTCTTTGGATGAGTATGCTACATTTTCTGCTCAATGTTTGCAGGCCCCGGGTTCTATCCTCCTTGGTGCCACTGAGTTCCGTCGGTGTGTTCTTGGGCAAGACACTTTCCCTTAGCCTCGTCCGTCGGATGGGGACGTAAACCGGGCGGTCCCGTGCATCGGTCTATCCTCCGAGCACGTTAAAGAACCATAGGAATCTTTTCGATAATAAGAGTAGGGCTGGTTCCCGGATTCCTATGTATCCTTCCCCTCACTCTGGGGCGGCTCTAAATAACATATTCTGTGTTGATGAGCCGTTAAACAACATTCAATTCAATTCAATTCAATTTGTGCATCTAATTGTATTATTCATATACTGGGACTGGCATATAGGTAATTAAATAACAGAACAGCTAAATAAATGCAACATTTTGTTCATTGTTGTCTAATAAATTAATTTAATTAAGGAGTTCGGCAATTCGAAAATCAGCCCATTGATTAGGAAGAAGCTAACTTTATCTTGTGAACGTGATCATTTTAGTAAACCATTACGTGGTCCGAGTATTAACGTTCATACCCCATTCAACCCCATCTCCAAGAAGCGATAACGGAGTTGGCTCGGGTATGACATAAAACTATAATTTCAGCTTAATATGTTTGCATATTGTAAAATTGAAACATTTCATAAGTAATTTTAAACAGATTATCGCATTGTTTATAGTAAAATATGTTTTTAAACATGTTTTATTTTCGAAATATCCGTTATAAAATTCTTTTCCAGATCAGTCTTACCGTCATCTCTAAAACTTGATATTAATATTCGCGAAGCACCATCCCTTTCGAGTTTTAAAACTAGACTTAACAATTACTTTAGACCACCGATAGTACCCCCAATACTACATGTGACATATTGGGTGATAGATATCTTTCAGTTCTACATGCGCGTTTGCGAAACAATTGCAGCAATTTAAACGCTGATCTCTTTCTTAATCATTTGAGGGATAATCCCAATTGTATATGTGGTGATGGTTTTAAAGATGTTGAGCATTGTTTACATGTGTAATTTTCAGAAATGAAACGGCAATTATTTTTAGACACTCGTATATTTCATCCTTTAAGTACTCACAAACTTTTATACTGCATCGACCAACTAACGGACGAGGAAAATCATATTCTATTTACTCAAGTTCAAAACTATATTAAAAACACTAAACGATTCCAAAATCCTTAACTTTGTATCAATATAACGTTGTATTTTTTCTATATCATTTGTCGGTATGTGTCTATCAGCCTGAACGGGGATATTGTGGTGTTATTTCAATGAAATTGCGTGGGGTAGAATAGCACGGCAGAATTTAAATTTTTGGATTTTTTAAAATATTTTTTCTTCGTTTTTCCTTATCAAATTTATATTTAAATGTATTGTTACAATTTCAAAATCACGTACACTTTTTCAGTCACAATGGAGAGAACTGTAACTAATGTTGTAATAACTTGTAGTTCAATCCATTTGCATATGTTTCTATGAATATTGTGAAGTTGAGTTGAAGTATTGTAACATATCTGCAATAAAATATTACTAATTTAAACTATAAAATCCTGCTAATATAAGCTTTCCTATCGCTTAATGGAATTAAGGTGGGACCACGTAATGCTATTTTGGAATTTTACCAAACTTGATATGAACGTTTGTTTTAATAAGACCGTGTTTGTTTTATTTTATGTCAGTGTCATGCATTTTCGCGTTAACATGGACGTGCAATTCTGGTATCCAGCCATGTGTCTTAATATGCTTGCGATAGTGCTTATATCAACGCACCCATTTCGAGGTCACATGTTTAAGGTCAATGTCGGGAAATTTAAAAGCCAGATCCATAATTACTAAGCCGCTTGAGATAATGGAATGAAACTTAATATGTATATCATCAATATATGTGTTTCGCAATGTATTTCTGAATTCCAGCCATTAGGCCGAATACTATATCAGTAATGCCATTACTACGTTTTGTAGAAATAAGTGTTAGTATCAAAAGAACTTGACACAATAAATTTTCTGTTAACATTACGTGGTCCCACCTTAATTCCATTATGCGATGGGAAAGCTTATATTAGTTATATTAGCAGGATTTTATAACGGAGAGGGGTTGGATGGGGTATGAAAGTTAATACTCGGAATACGTAATGCACATGGTGCAATCATAATTTATACTTGGCTATTTCGTTTTCGGTTAACATAGTACGTACGTCTCTTCGTAGCTGCTGTTATAGATTTATTTTAGTAAATCATCCTCTTGCCCTCTTGTGGCTCTTGTTTATTTTAAGGCAAGTATACTGAAAGGAAAAAGAAACGCAGGGTGCGTATTTCCGCATATATTGTATGTTTAATATGCTACTGCTAATCGAATGGTACAGGGCGACATTAGGCCTGTCCTTTTAGAAAGAAGGTTTAAACAGCACTGAACACACCAATGGTTACCCCTTTAAAGTTGCATTATCGAAAGCGCATTTGGCTCAAGCAGGTGAGCAAACTTAGGCTTTAAATGTTGCAGTCACTTAACATTAAATACAGTACTGAACTGGCTGAATTTTTCAAAGAGGTATATATACGTTTCTCCTTTTTAAACTGTACTGTGCGCTATGAATGCTACTTTTCCTGTTCGAGTTTTATACCTACTTTAAAGCACATTCGTGGTTATAAAAACTAGAAAATGGTCTTATCGAAATCACAGCACCCAAACGCAACAGCGTCGTAGGTCGCTCTGCATCACAACATCGTCGTAGGTCGCTCTGCATCACAACAGCGTCGTAGGTCGCTCTGCATCACAACATCGTCGTAGGTCGCTCTGCATCACAATAGCGGCATAGGTCGCTCTGAACCTCAACATCGTCGTAGGCCGCTCTGAACCACAACATCGTCGTAGGTCGCTCTGAACCACAACATTGTCGTAGGTCGCTCTGCACCACAACATCGTCGTTGGTCGCTCTGAACCACAACATCGTCGTAGGTCGCTCTGAACCACAACATCGTCGTTGGTCGCTCTGAACCACAACATCGTCGTAGGTCGCTCTGCACCACAACATCGTCGTAGGTCGCTCTGCACCACAACATCGTCGTAGGTCGCTCTGCACCACAAAGAGCAATTTAAATGTACAATGGAAAGGACATATTCTCATTAGCAGCAAGTACGCTTTGTGATAATAATAGCGAAAATGCAAATATCATCTCAAATGATTCATGTTTCAGTTTTTATAAATGGGACAATACAAAGGAAGAATTATATAAAAGTAAACTATCCTCTGAACTATTTCAGAAAAATATACGTAACTTAACTGATTACCTAAAGGGTAACCAAACCAACTGCGATATTGACAATTCGATCTCCGACTTTATTGGCATAATCAATTCCGTTTGTATTCCAATTTTCGAAAAGAAAGCATGGCCTAAAAACGACAACAGTGACAACGGAAATGTATTGGAGCATCCAAAGGGGAAGAACTCCTCCTTCAATAATACGAAATGCCATGATCTGAGAAAAGCATTTTATAGATATCTTAACATTTATCGAAATGATAAATCAGATAAAAATAGAATAAGTATGGTGAATGCGAGTTCGATATATAAAAAAGCGTTTAGAAGCTACAATTTTCAGCAAGATAAAATTAAAACTACCAGACTTTTGGACGCGAAAATAAAAAATGTAAAACAATATTGGAACTTACTGAAAGAATCCACAGTTCCCAGTAAGGCAAAAAACATAAGTCGTGATAATTTTTGCAGATTATGTTAAGGCAATAAACAATCCGACTGACCCTTTCTTCCAAGAAGACGAGGACATTATTTATTTTAACCAACATTTAGTTAATTTTGAAATGCAATTTTTGAAGAATTAAACATTTCAATATCCGAACATGAGTTTCGGTCCGGGATCTCAGAATTAGGTCAAGGTCGCTCCGTGGGGTGGGTGGGCAGATAGGATATTAAATGACTTCTTTATTCATGGAGTTAATGAATTGTCACCATACATTATAGATCTACTAAATAAAATACGTGATCTAGCTTATTTCCCAGACGTTTAGACTGAAGGCTATATCGTCCCCATTCATAAAAAGCTTAAGCAAAGTTGGAAACTTTATTCAGTACCTTTGCGGGGCAAGCTCAAAAAGCAATTTTCAAGTTTAACAAATATTTGAAAGACTTGTCAACATTTCACCTAAACATGTTCTGGAGCTTTTTGACAAATTAATTTCACCTATACTGAATCTTGGATGATAATTAAATATAAAGCCCTGACTGAATTACGCTAGTGAATTATGGGGTTTTAGTCAAGCAAAAAAAATGAACGAGTGCATCTCCAATTTTGTAAATCTCTACTAGGGATGAAACAATCAACGCAAAATGATTTTATTTATGGAGAAATTGGAAGGAAAAATTATCAAACAAAACGAATATATATTATTATCAAGTACTGGCTAAAAGTGTTAAACAGTAGGGAGCACAAATATATTCACAATGTTTATTTAATGATGTTAAATGACTGAGACGTTTGGCCAAATAAAATCAACTGGGCTGCTCTTGTCAGACGTACACTGTGCAGTTTAGATTTTTATTATGCTTGGTTAGCGCAAGGTGTTAGCGGTGTGGGTAATACAACTGTGTTTCTTTCAACAATCAAGCAAAGACTGCGCGATACATATATACAAAATTGGAACGAGAGGTTAAATGACTCACCTCGAGCAATATTTTATCGAACAATTTCAAACTTTAGTTTTCAGTTGTATTTAGACATAATGAATATTAAAAAGTTCAGAACTGCATTAACACGACTTCGAGTTTCAGCACACAGGTTTGAAATTGAAACTGCTAGATGGAAAAAGCCGATAAAAACACAGAGTGAAAATAGAAAATGTAAAATATGCAATACCCTAGAAGATGAGTTTCACTTTTTATTTGAATGTAAAGGGTTCTGGAAATATTTTGAAAATCCACTTGCCCTGGGCAGGTGGATTTTCAAAAGTCACTTGCCCTGCCCATAATGTCACTTGCCCCACATTTAAGAACACTTAATTGCCCCAAGAAATGGCGGTGTACCATTATTCGTGTTAAACGTGACGGACCGCCGCATAATTTGGACCATTATACTTAGAAAAGGAAGGGAGAGTGTATTTTATGAATTAGTTAATACATTGTATTTATTCATATAAAAAAATCAAATGCTTGCATTTTCTTCTTTTGTGTCTATTACATCTTTGTGTTACTTAAATCATAAAATGATGAAACAGTATACAAAGTCATTTTATTCCGCCCTCCCACCCCACCCGAATCCCCACAAACAAAACCCCCCATCATGTTTGATGACCATCCAAAAAAAAAGATTGGCAGCTAGTGTATCGAACTTTTAATGTCACAGTGTGAACAATTAACCAGTTGACAGAAAAAAAAGAAGCTATTGTATTCATTTAAAGGTGCGACAAGCAAAGAAACAAGACAAAAACGTTATTAAAAATATTTACTTGGCCCCCAATTTCTGCAATCATGGTAACGTATCTACGGCTTTGTATTTTAACTAAAGGGAATTAGATGAAAGCAAGAGGCGTGAATAGGGGTTCCCTAGGAATTGTTTGAGAAGTAGTAGCAGTAACCTTATTTATCAAAAGCGAAAGTTCAGAACTTGAGAAAAAGGTTTCGTGATTTTTCATTATTTTGACACATTAAATTTGCAAATTAAGAAAGAGTTTTCTGATTTGATTGGTGGAAGGTCCAGATTATTTGTAAACTATTTCTGCCGCGATTTCATTGGCCAATGGACACACGTCTGACGGTCGTGTCAGGATAAGCTGTTGTCAAATGGTGTGAAATGCGCGTGTGGGTTAATTAGTTGTTTATTGAAATAATGCCACAAATTAAGCTGCCTGGGGCGAGATTGTTGATTGTACCGAAAGTTGTTTGATCTTATTAACAATCGCTAGTGGCGAAAAACAGCGGCCAGTTTTATTCAGTTATCAGAAAGAAATTCTGATACGGCTAGTTTGCCACTTGATTTGTTCTGAAATGGAAATTTCCGTCGGGCAAGTGGCGGGCAACCAGATTTGCGAAGGTCACTTGTCCGCACCCAAAATCCACTTGCCCGGGGCGTCGGGCAACCGTATTTCCGGAACCCTGATGTAGCATTTACTCGGATTTAAGGAAAGAGCACTTTAAACCTTACTTCACTAAAAGGTTTAGCATGCATAAAGCAATTACTCTTATCCAATCAGACTGTAAAACAAATATTAAAAATCTTGCAGCCTACGTTTACAAAGCGTTTAACTTACGAAACGAATTATTATTTGACGAGTAATGTTAGCTCTCATGTTGTAAAGGTACATTTACTGTTTTACATTTGGAAAATTGACTGCTAAATGTTGAAGTCTCATTCTCATGTGTTGTATAACTTGATCAATATAAAGTACTAGTGTTGAAGTTGTAATCTTATACATTTTAAATTCATACACATTTGTTGTATAATGTATATGCTGCATCATCGTTTCTGCCATTGAACGTAGCTGTTAGTAACTGTATGTTATATATTTATATTTGCTCAAGGGTCAACTATAACCTATTGCAAATTATGAATGCAACTATGTACGGTTAATTGTGGATGGCCTCGACCCCAATTGACCTATGACGCGGAAATAAAAGCTTCTTCTTCTTCAATCAAAATATAAAATATATCGTGCAAGTGAAGTGTAGTTATCAGTCAGAAAAGGATATAATCTATTTAAATATGTGTCCCAGGTTTGAAGGGCTTGATGATGGCGGTGATGATGGCAGCCCTGATGAGTTCCCTCGAATCTATATTCAACAGCGCTGCAACGCTCTTCACAATGGACGTGTGGAAGAAGTTCCGAAGAAACGCATCACAGAGAGAGCTTCTTATCACAGGAAGGTTAGTAGAACACGAACAGTAATGAGACCACATACTTTTAATTACGAGTTCATGTGTTTTAGGAGTTTCGTTAGGGAAAACCGAGGACCTTCAAGTTCAAAACAAGTTCAAACTCCCTTTGGAAACTGGCCTTCCCAAGACTGTATGCAACACTATATATACAAATCATGTTAGGTGTATACGTTGTTATCTCACAGCTGTATAATTCAAACCAGTATTTAGCATTGGTTTCTATAAAATAATGGTTTGGCGTTGTGTACTACGTATTTTGATAATTTACTTTGCACCGACAAAATACCAAATGTCATATTTATCCAAATGTGATCACATTCGGGGCCTTCAGTTCTCAGAAATAATGTTTGTTTTATATTATTATCTTCTTCGGATCCTCGAGTCTGAGTATCGAATATTTATATTTTCTCGTATTTCCATATTGGCATATCAGAAATTATAAAATAAACCTTTTTACCACGTCAAGCAGTCTTACCGAGAAGACATAACAAACAGAGACGGATATCGCTTTATCCAAATATGGATTCTTTATGCTGGATACTCGCCCAATAGAATTCAATATTCTACTGTAAAACAATCTTTTAAATGTATTGTTTAAAACTGTGATATTTTAGAGTTTGTACACAGACATATTAATAAAAAAATGTTATTAGGTCTGTGGTTTGTATATATCAATATAAGATCCACAACCCTCTTGTTTGTCCTAATAATACATACAAGCGAGTTAATTATCGCTATCTGTAATTATTATTATGATTTCTATTGTCAGAGCATATGTGCTTGTTCTGGTGTGTGTTAGTATTGCGTGGATACCGCTCGTAAAATCTGCACAAGGGGGACAACTCTTTATATACATACAGGCGGTGACAGGGTATATAGCTCCACCAGTGTGTTCGGTGTTTTTGTTAGCCGTACTTGTCCCAAGAATAAACGAAAAGGTATTTGTTGTATTTATTTTTTACATCTCTATACTTCGTAACAATTGCATATTTGATATAATGTAGAATTTCATAGGCGTTCGGAACTGCTTTGCCAATAAACAATGACACAAAACATGTTTACAAATAAGCTTTTGTTTTCTTACTTAATTTTCGATTCGGTGGTTCCACTACTCCGGCCGATAAAAGGCTCTGGGTATTGTTTGTCTGCTTTTTAATTTAGTATTTTGGCTGTTACTTGTGATATGCAGGCTTCATAACCGCTGCTCCCAACTAAATTCCATTTTGTTTATTTCGGTCTTCGGAGCATAGTATTTGGTTAGATACTGGGACCATACGCCGCTGGACAATCTCTATGTCCACCGCCATATGCATGCCATCTTCGGGATGGTTAAAATTATGTAATATTGATTTTATGAATATTGAGTTCTGCTCAACCCGGGGCTAGATGGCGTGAGCGGTAGCTAGCATATTTCACTACCGTTCATGAACAGTCTCAATCAAACCGAGACTGCAATATTTTGTATGTGTCGTGTTCGGCCTTTTCCAAAGGTCCATTATCATATTCTTTTTCATAGTATAATTGTTATGAAAGCATATCTGTCTATTTTTAATTAAACATGTCGCAGAAAACATATAGTTCTACTACTTTGACCAATTTATTTAGACTTTTGTATTAGTGGACAATCACTGTAATGCACTCCCTTTGGCAGACGAGTGTAATAGGGTTGTTATAAATTAAGACACTTTCTGCACTGAAATCGTAAACTTAGCTTCCGCTGTTAATGAGATTTATAGAGGTAGCTTTATTTCCAAATAGTTCCGGTTTATTTTACAGAAGTAATCGCAGCCAAATAATACAGCGGGCGATCAATCCGTTATCGTTATGATAAAAATAAGATCTAGCAGAATGTTTAACATTTTAATTGCCTTCAACGGCAGATAAAATATATAAAACAATTAAGTCTTTCAACTATCTGGTTATCGTCATATTTCATGTTATATTCCATAATTGACTTTAAATTCATTTAAAAAAAGCTTATTCTCTTGTCTGTTTTTATCAGGGAGCATTTTGGGGCCTTCTAATTGGGCAGTTGTGTGGCATAACGAGACTGGTTCTCGACTTCATTTACCCAGACCCCGGATGTGGAAATTTAGACGACCGTCCTGTCATCATATCTGCCGTCAACTTTACCTACTTTTCTGCAATGCTGCTAGTACTGACGGCCGGAGTGGCAGTCTTCGTTAGTTTATGCACAGAGGACCCGGATTACACTTTGGTATAGTCATTATAATTTTGAAGTTAATACCTACAATTCTTCATAAAATGTATGCATATATTAGAGCTGGGTCGATTTCGTCGATGCATTGGTAAATCGTCCGTTTTGGTCCTACGATACCGTATCGCGATTCTGACCTCGAAAATCGATGCAAAATGATAAATAAACAGACACATGTAATGTAATTGCCTCCAAAACGGAACATATATAGAGGAAATTTGTTGTATGAATAACATATTTTATTTTATCGAGAAGTGAAAAAAGGGAAGCATGAGTGAAAATATAAAAGTTTTCTCACTTCGATTTTCTCACATTTTTTTAGGGAAACTACGATAGAAAAGCAAGGAAGGCAATGTCAATAACTAGGCCGCTTTACATATTGTTTGCCCGACTACAAAAACAGTCCAAAGATATTTTATTTATACCAAAATAGAACAATTTGTTTAATATATTTATATTGGCAGTCATTTCCTTTTAACTTTTAAAATCCATTTCAAATCAGTGTTTGAATAAAATGTACAATTCGCAGTGTTTTTCTCTTGGGATGTTTACATTTGCGTAGGAATATCTTGTGAGTCGTTTTACTGTGCATCTGTGTTAGATGTACATTGAAAAAATAGTCCGGCAGCTACAGTGGAATAAAACTATATTCAACAGTGTGGAATAACACTCTTATTTCACGGATAAAATACAGTATTTCATTGCATATCATGATATATATATAGGCCATAGCTAGGCGCCCTGCCGTAGTTCGTCCGAATGTTGTCTGTCCTTGGTAGTTCACAAATATTTCTCCCTATATATAATTCTGCATTGTGAACGTGAATCTCGTACGAGATCCCAGATTTCAAAAGTTGCCGTAGTGAGTTCAAATTATCTCCCTTTAATATATTTACTGAATTCACAGTATCCCCAAGATCCGGCAACTTTCATTGTCACTGTCTCATTATAGCTGTGTGTGGTCGAATGCTTAAATATGGCCCACTCATATGAGCTCTAATTGTATGAATGTATGCGTCTATATGTTATTTGTGCCTCCAGACAAGTGGGTTATGATGTAGAGATACAGTTCATCAGCATGTGTTGCAGCTATCCTTTTTAGGAAGTGAATGCATACGCTTGATTTCTGTGTATCTTGTCATAGTTATTTAGACGCCCTGTAGTTCGTCCGAAGGGTTGTCTGTCCTTGGTAGTTCACAAATATTTCTCCCTCTATATAATTCTGCTTTGTGAACGTGAATCTCTTACGAGATCAAACATTTCGAAAGTTGCCGTAGTAAGTTCAAATTATCTTCCTTTAATATATTTACTGAATTCACAGTATCCCCAAGATCCGGCAACTTTCATTGTCACTGTAATATAGCTGTGTGTGGTTGAATGCTTAAATGTGGCCCACTCATATGAGCTCTGATTGTATGTATGTATGTATGTATGCGTCTATATGTTAATTGTGGCTCCAGACGAGTGGGTTATGATGTAGAGATACAGTTAATCAGCATGTGTTGCAACTATCGTTTTAAGGAAGTGAATGCATACTCTTGATTTCTGTGTATCTCGTCATAGCTAGGCGCCCTGTCGTGGTTCGTCCGAAGGTTGTCTGTCCTTGGTAGTTCACAAATAAGCCGCTTGTATCATATACAAAAGTAAACAGATAAAACTCACAACAAGTCAAAGTATTTGGTCGCAGAACATTTAAATCTTCGAAAAGTATACATAAAATGAACAAATGTCAAACATTTGTTATTGTTTAGTTTTTAACATAAGCGGCATAGCATACTCGCATAGCAACGGCGCTATGGATGCTTGGGCCTGCGGTTGAACATTTAAATCTGTGCCGGTGTGGAAACATTTTGGATTTGTCCAAATCAAAAGTAACGTGTCTCCGTTCTAAGATGACAATGAAATATTGCGGGAATACAACAACTATGTCAGCCCTCATTAAGCGTCGTCATCCGCTAATCTGTTCTGAACCTGTTACAGTTACCTCCCTTTCCACAGATGACAGTACAAAGCCTAAGCAAGCAACTCTTCAGGATTCATAAAATAACACATGCTGAACATCCTTTTATTTATTATTGTATTTGCATTTCTTATAATAGTCTATAACATAGTCAAAATACTTGTGAAAATCAATGTGATCGAATATCGTGATACTGCATGGAATCATACGGGCATATAGTATACGATAAAATTGTCATACATTTTTCTGGCGATACCCAGCTCTAGCATATATGCACTGGAAATGTGTCCATGTGACATGGATGACCCATCGTAATGCACATTAATGCAATTCAGTGATGAAATTAAACATTTACTTTAGATAAGTACATGTTGGCATCATAATGAAGCCATCCATACAATTCCGAAACACGAATCAATACGCTCATTTCCAGTGAACTAATAATAATCACTTCACTGACATTTCTAAGTAAAATCTACGTAAAATTTAAGGACAAAATGGCCGTGATATTTGATTTTAGCGTTGACTGGCATCATGCTGTCAAAATTTCGAAACAATCCATGTAAAGGTGTGAACATATATGTCAACAGTCATTTTAAAGTAGAGTTTTAAGAAAAGAGGGCCACGAGTTTTTAAAATCCTATACATTGTCACTTAATTAATTTAAAATGTATTTTGATATAGTACATAATGAATAGGATTGGAGCCAAAGACAACGAGTCTTATAGAATGTCTAACAGAGTATTAACAAACCAATATAAGTATAGTTTTTGTTTTTTATAGATAAATGGTCTAACATTCTGGAGCGTATTCAAAATGGGACTCAACCGGAATCGCATGACCTTAAAAAGAAAGAATATCCTCGAAGGGCGGGATGAAAGAGACAGCATATACACCAATCCCGTCCATGGTAAGAGTTAGCATGTATGTCAAGGCATGTGGGCAAATATTATCGTGGATTTTGTAAGGGGCCTTCACGCGCTTGCATCTTCCGGATGCTTATGGTCCATAAACGAATATTTAATATTATAATAATTTGTTTATTTTCAGAAGATTAGATATTTGGCTATATATATCAGTAACATACGGTCCACAACAAAGCATCATTATTATCGTAACTCAAGCACGTACAACAATGTGTTATTTACATATGTATATACATAGTCTAAATGTGTTGATACAATCTAATCTTTAAAATATGTTTAGGAACTTGTAAATTGTTTGATTATCAATTAAAAATGCTATAAAATGAGTAAAAAATAAACAAAAATGAAACCAACTGAATACATTGGAGACTGTGACACAGATAATAAAATGCCTGTAACATTTTAGCACAACAATATCAACAATAAAATGCGTCAATTTAAGAATAATATTACTTTTCTATCAGGTAAATATTTTTAGAGGTGTAAAATTATACTTATAAAATAACTAATGCAATTATAAATATGCTTAGTGACTCTTTAAACTAGCGTTAGAAAATTGTGTTGATGCATATTCAACTGATCGTTGTTCTATCTATTCGATAATAAGAGTAGGGCACGGTTTTCGGATGCCTATGTATCCCTCCCCTCTCTCTGGGGCGGCTCTAAATAACCTATACTTTATTAATGAGACGTTAAACAACATTCAATTCAATTTAATGATATAGCTACGCTCGCTATAAATGTAGATAAATTATCAAATACGAACAGGAAATATAGCATTTAAGGACCACAGTTAACCAAAATAACGCATAGAAACTAACACAAATTACAAGGATGAATGAAAGACAGGGTAAATGACATTATATACACAAAATGGTTGACAATAGGACTACCAAATGCAAACATTTAAATCTATAAACATAATACAGAGATCAAATAACAACCATTGAATTAGTGAACTCAACAGTCTGAGCTCAGATGATAAATAATATCCATTTCGAAAAAAAGCCTTTAAATTTAACATTTAATATACTAATATATTCTCAGTGTTGACTTTTTTATGTTTTATCATCTCATTTTAGACATGCCTACACCTCGTATGGCGGCCGTTTCTAAGGAAATCCACAGGTCGAGTAGAACAGAAATAGTCGGTGCTGAACAGGATATTGAAAATTTGCAACAAACAATGGCAAACAGTTATACAGAAAGAATGAAAATGTCAAAAACCGTTTCATGGTTTCTGAACTTAAATGCAATCGTGCTTATGTGTGTCTTTATCATGTGTTATGCCATTTTTGCATAAATTAAAAAAAAAGAACTATGATTGCGTAAATACTGTTTATGCATTGTAAAATATGTTCTTTATCTATTATTTGTTCTATTGTAAAAATGTTGAACTTTAAAAGCGTCGTTGTCCTTTTAAGAACATTGTTTAGTGGCACAGATACAGCATGAAGACATACATACGTTTTATATCACGTATTAGTCTGCCACTTTCAACGCTGCCTTTGACAATTGCAGTTTGATTTTGTTGATGGATGTACTTGTTCCATCACAACGACCTTGTTTCCTGTTTCCCTTTTCTGAATTAGCCGTTTAAGTTTTTATACCATCTCCAAATAGTTTGATTTTGTTGATGGATGTATTTGTTCCATCACAAAGAACTTGTTTCCCTTTTCTGAATTAGCCGTTTAACTTTTTATACCGTCTCCAAATACGTATTGTACTTTTGTTAGGATGAACTGCTCACTGGTAGTAAGAGCTGCTCCGATTACAGTAGCTTCTTTGTCGGTCCCGTCTCTTTGTTTGATGTCGTTTAAAGAAACGTTAACAGCGAGTTTACCACGTGCGATTGAACCAAAATAAATGCATTACATTCGATGAAAGTTTTTTGAACATTTTTCTCCCCGCTCCCTAACTCACCTCCATCCCCAACCCCAACCCTGAAGCACAAACCATTTCGACTTTCAAACAGCAATGCTCTTAAACACGTGTCCAAATTAAATACCAGATGTTTACACCGACTACTTTTAATTGTTTTATGTTTACACCTTTCTTTGATGACATACGTAGCACTATTCGGGCGCTTAGTTTAAAAGGGGTACATCAGGATTTTTCTAGAAATATCCTAAATTATAAAAATATTCCAGTTCATGATAAAACACTTATATCCATCAAAATATGATGTTCGAACCATATTGCTAAGGTTTAAACTTTGAATACACCATATAGCTAGGACGGAATCGGGCATAAAACGCTGAAATTAACCCTGGTGCGTCACCTAGGATAGCACGTATTACTGTACAGAAAATAATTTCCTTGTAACTAAGGGGTCATTTTTAGCATCATTCATTATGTTTAGGCGCTTTAAAATAGAAAATATCTTTATTTTTCAATTTTAAGTCGGACCCCTAGACCCCTTTGAAAAGCCTGATGTACTCCCTTTAAGGTCGTTTAGGATAGTTACTGTTACACATGCTATGGTTAGCTGATCTACGCTAACAATATTATGTCAAAGGAAAGTATATAAATACAAGAATATCATGATATTCTTATATATAATCGAAGTTTCGCCATAAATGTAATAAACAGTTCAGGAATGTTCATTAAAATATGAATTATAGAGATCAGACAAGAGTCGATTGACACTTTTTATAAGTAACTTTGTTAAAAGGAGTTCAAAATCATATTCTCTTCATAACGATATCACGGCAATTGTGTCATTTGTTTATTATTTTTACGTGTTTATAATCATAGTATTTTGACCCTCTAAATATACAGTGATACCTGTCTTCGATTTCAGATTATCGTGTTGGTGGAGTGGAGTTGTTGTTCAAACTTTAGCTTCATTTGTACATGTATGACATTCTCAGACCACTTTGATCTATGTGAGACAACAATACTCAGGGAAAAATGTTTAGCAAGTTTTTTAGATGAAATAATACTGTATACAAGATAAACTGACATTTTGGGACTTTACGTGTATGACCCCTACGTGCATAACTCAATACATCTTTTTAAAGAGCTCAATGCGTAGAGACAAATCAGATTCAAAAATAATAAAATCGACTATAAAAGGTGTATGTAGGTTGAAAAATGCAAAATCTATTTTAATTATGGCTTTGGTTAACGAATATTGATTGACTTCTGGAAATATTCAATTGTGCTGCGGTTCTGACTGCATGGTGCATAGCAATATTTACATAACATGGCGTTGCAAAATGCTGTGAATCCTCATGTATGAAAATACAGTAATAACTTCATATACCATCTGAAGGACAAGAAATAAAAATGCTAATAGGTTTGCTTGCAGCCCAAATGTCACACTCATTCAAATTCCAATTGCAATTTATTTTAATTAACAAAAACAGCACTGTAGTTGTGGTAATTACTAAATGACCAACCCCAATCATTGCGAGAACTTGTTTTCACACGGCTAGAGTATCTTATGTTGAACTTTATCGCTAGCATTCGTTCTAGAATCAAACTCGTTACATACGCCCACGTTACGTTTCGATACAGTGAACGGTATAAAGTGCCAGGCTTCAAATGAAGACTTTACTATTTATTTAAAGCTGTTTGTTTTACTTTTCGCCGATGATACGGTATTATTTAGTAATGATGAGATAGATTTACAAAATGCATTGAACGCATTTGAACTATACTGTAATAAATGGAAACTAACAGTAAATGTCGATAAAACAAAAATCATTGTTTTTAGTCATGGAAGATGCAAAACAAATTTGAAATTTATACTAAATAAAAAAACTATAGAAATTGTTAATGAATATAAGTATTTAGGGTTGTTTTTATCTCGTAGTGGCTCATATATTGCAGCTAAAAAATACATAGCGGAACAGGGGAATAAAGCTCTTTTCGCTCTTTTAAAGAAAATACGTGTTTTAAATTTACCACTTGATATGCAGATTGATCTATTCGAAAAAATGGTTAAACCAGTTTTACTTTATGGTTCTGAACTTTGGGGATTTGGAAATATTGATGTTATCGAACGCGTCCAGTTAAAATTTTATAAGTATGCGTTCAGTCTAAAATCTTCCACACCTTCCTCAATGATATATGGTGAACTTGGGGTTATGCCACTACATGTCGATATACAAACACGAATTATATCATTTTGGTCAAAACTTATTCGAGATTGTGACGACAATAAGTTATCTTCTTTAACATATTCTGTCGTCCTAGCGTTAACAGACGCAAAACAGATAAAGTCAACATGGATAAATAATATAAAAAACCTACTTTGTACATTAGGTTTTTCGGGAATATGGTACTCGCAAAGTTTCACAAACGGAAACTGGCTGGTTAAATCAGCAAACCAAAAACTTAAAGACCTTTACATACAAAAATGGATATCAACAGTTGATATATCATCCTCAAGTAACATTTACAGATCTTTTAAATCAAACTTTGGAAAATGTAAATATATATCCATTTTACCAACTTATCAATGCAGGCAATTTATAAAATTCCGTACAAGAAATCATAGACTTCCTGTCGAAACAGGTAGATGGAATAGCAAACCAATTAACGAAAGAGTTTGCATAGTATGTAACACTCAAGATATAGGGGATGAATTTCACTACATTCTGACCTGTAATAATTTTATAGAACAAAGGAAAAAGTATTTAAAACCGTATTACTATACACGTCCAAATATATTAAAATTCCAACAACTTATGAGCACAAATAACAAGATAGATTTAATAAAATTATGCAATTTCATTGACGTTATTCTGAAAAATGTATAATTGTGTATCGATTTATAATACACATTAAAGCAGTTTTAGCCTATTTTTGTTTATATTACATATATATTGTAATCATGTGTATTTTGTAAAATTACGAAGTTCTAGAACTGTCAATAGTACATAAACTAAATGACGCCAATACAAAGGCAATGACTTTCTTTCCATTATGAATGTTTAACTGTATTGTGTGTATTTTGTAATACTATATTGTTATACACAAGACATAAGAACCCCGACAATACCTTTTCACAGGTTTCGTTTTCGTATTATGTGTCAAGGTATAAATACTGGGGGTATCCCTGCCTGTTATATCTCCACCTGTGTACATGTTGTGCAATATAATAAGGCGCATGTTGAACTATGCTACTTTTCCGTGTGATACTAATTATATAATAACTTACTGTTAAACACATAAGCATTGAAGTAAGATTATTAATTTCCTACCTGTAAATAGTAGCTCCAGTATCACTGAATCACTGTTGAACTGTTTACACATTGTTCGAAGAAATATTTATAGGCAGTACGTCGAAGTCCCGTGCAAACACTGGTTTTCATGTAGCTTAGTTAAATGTATGTCTTATATATGCCGTAAAGAAATGAACCTACGTTGTATATTGTTATATTTTGATTTGCATGAATCTATAGATCTAAATGCATTACTTAATATTAACCATAATTCAATATTTAATATGTTACTATTATTTGTATTATAGTCTATATGGTTAAAGGGAGGGAGACCGGCATGATATATAAATAAATATACACGTGTCTATGCATGCTCAGTTGTCTCCCATCTGACACCGATGAACAATAGCTATCTACCTTCTTATCTGACTGTAGATTATTTTGTGAAAACTATCAGTTCTGCTCTGCACTATCATCATTTTCTCTCGCTGTACTACCACCTTTATTTGTCATAACGATTACCATTTATAGTTGAATTTGCATTATATATTATATCCATTGCTGTTTTACACATGTAAAATCTTGGAATAAAAGAAAAAAAAAGAATTTGAATTTGAATTTGTTACTATAAAAAGTACATTTGTTGTGACGATTCGCGAATTCTGTACGACGTCAGTGTTCAGGCCAAGACCGAATACAGCTATCTGGTGGCAAAAGAAGATGAAAGTGCGTCACTGATAACAAAATTATTAGAGAGAATCCGCAAGTTTATCGGCATCAATGTGTACCTTTTAAGAATAACAATGGCGACTATCTCGCAAAAGAGTCCGCAAAATATATGGCAAGAGAGTTGATTTTAATTGTGATATTGTTAATTATCCCCTTAGATGGATGTTCCCCCAAGCTACCCTCTTACGGGGTCTACGTTTCTCAACTTTTTCATTTTTTGAGTCGCCATGCGTCAGCATGGCTGACTCACTGGAGTCGTATATAGTGTAATTTCTGAAGTTGTAGTTTTTGGACGAGGAGCTTTACCGTGAAATTTTACGCAGTTCGAGAATGTAGTTCCTTTAACTGCCTCGAGTATAACTTAATTTGATAAGGTGACTGACATGAACGTTACGAATACCGAATACTATAACTCCTGATTGTGATTAATTGTAATTGTATACAGTATATACGTGTCTCTTTTGTAACTGTACTGAAATACTATGCGCATTAATACACGCGTTTTCGGACGAGGAGCTTTACGCAGTTCGAGAATGTAGTTCCTTTAACTACCCCAAGTATAACTTAATTTGATAAGGTGAACGTTATATATACCGAATAATATAACTACTGATCATGCTGATTGTGAATAGTTGTAATTGTATACAGTATATACGTGTCTTTTTTGTAAATGTACTGATTATGTGCATTAATACACGCATAAATGCTTTATGAATGGAACGTTTCAATCGCGTAGTTACCCGGATGTCGAACATCTCATTAATATTAATTCATTTCATTCGATAGCGCAGTAGAAACCCGATAATTATTCATTCATTCAGAACCATTAATTTGAAAATGTACACTCATTGTCGAAAATAAACAATCAATTAACACATTTTGCGCACGAATTTCTAAACGAGTTCAATAGAATCTAGATCATATACGACGCTTTTTTTTAAAGACAAAGAGAAACAATAAAACATCAAGCGTCGCAGAAGATCAAGACTATTCAAAACAATTGCAGCAGACGGTGGATTGAATATACTAAACTGACGATTTTTCGTCAAATACAGCCATTTTAAAAAAGGTAAGCGTGGTATTTATGTATATTACTTGTTCCGTTGATGAAATCATCTCAGATTGAATTGATTGACACTGGTACATTCGAGGAATCGCCACCAATAGCGGTGAATATGTGTTTTATTTTGTTTCACAGTGATGTATACCTGCTTAGAAATCGCGTTTTTCGAAGCATTTTGTCCTGTCACAGAAAAACGGTTTGATAAAATTGTTTTCGGTTTTCGGTTTCGAGAATGACATACATCTGCGATTCTAACCAGCCCAGATTTGTGAATAATTCACGGAATTTGGCCAGTGAAATAATTGATGAAAACAGTTAATTATCAAATGTGGAACAGAGCACATACCTATAAAATGTCTGTGAACAGAGAGAGCTTCACACCTTGTCTCTAACTACGTTACTCTGGGATATTTTTTTCAGGAAAACTTAAAATATATTTGTTTTCAACAAATAACACGAAAAAAAAAAAAATATCAGTTCCCAACACCGATACAGCAACCTGTGCGTACCTGAAGTGTTTTGGATATTGAATTGGATTTTATAGTCACACCAACAGCTAAGGTCATATGGCGACTTTCCAGCTTCCATTGGTGGAGGAAGACCCCAGGTGCCCCTCCGGGCAATTTTCGTGCACGGGCGGGCACCTGGGTAGAACCACCGACGTTCCGCAAGCCAGCTGGATAGCTTCCTCACATAAAGATTCCTAGGCCCCTGAGGGATCGAACCTACAGCGGTGAGGGGCAAGTGATTTCAAGTCAGAGACGTTAACCACTCGGCCACGGGCGTGTTTTGGATATACCCACGGGGGTGGGGGGTGTGGGGGGGTGTCAAAAAGTTTTGAAAATTGAACCCAAACGTATTTTGAAGCTATTCTAATTTTTCAGAGTCGTTGCTTTTTTCTTTGATTTAGGGGGCTGGCGTGGCGCAGTCGGTAGCGCGGCAGATTTGTAACCAGAGATCCCGGGTTCAATCCTCCGTGGTGCCACTGAGTTCCGTCGGTGTGTTCTTGGGCAAGACACTTTACCTTAGCCTCGTCCGTCGGATGGGGACGTAAACCGGGCGTTCCCGTGTATCGGTCTTTCCTCCGAGCACGTTAAAGAACCATAGGAATCTATTCGATAATAAGAGTAGGGCAGGTTCCCGGATTCCTATGTATCCTTCCCCTCTCTCTGGGGCGGCTCTAAATAACCTATACTGTGTTGATGAGCCGTTAAACAACATTCAATTCAATTTTCTTTGATTTATTGAATTTTACCGGGATGGACGGGTCCTTCAACCTTTTACCCTAACCCCACCAACATTTTATTGCATTTTTTGCATTTTTGGCTTTTTCATTTTTCCGGCACCCAACTCTGAATTATACGTACGGGCGTATATGAGTATGTCCAGGTACGCCCTGGCTACATTCCATTTTATTACCCCACACCTGCAAAATGTTAACATAACCTTTAGCCTCGCCAGGAACACAGATACTGTTCTCAGAACCTTCATCACTCTAGCAGGGCTACCGTTATCATAAAAACCTTTGCAAACTGTTATTATCGTTACCATATTTAAGAAATATTCTGCGACAAGCACTATCAAAACCTGACTTCTAAGGCAATGTGATTTACAAACTTCGTAAGATCCTTTGTCATAATCACTTTCATACAGTCTTTTAAAACTTTTTAAAAAGTTTATCAAAAGAGGTTATGACACTATCATTTTATAACGCACTGCATGTTTAGTGGTTGACCGTTTTACAGATCGCCACTATGCTTTCCTCTTTGATTGTGCGATGACCGGACAGATTGTGGACCCTAAAAGAAGATATAAAACAGGAAAAGTAGCATTCAAGGACGACAGTCAACCACACACACACACACACACACACACAGAAAGGAAGAACAACTATATATAAAGATGAATAAAAGGCAAGATAATACATCACAAACACACAAGGGTTTACAATAAGGCTACCGCCTTGGAACTGTCAGTGGCAAGGAAATACCAATGGGGGTTTAAACCAGGTTATAGGGTGCACCATATCTCACTCTTACCCTATTGTCATCCCAATAAACGGGACAGTGTAAATAAAGATATCCCCTCCAGGTTATAATCGCTAACAAACAAGGCAGCGTTAATAGGCAATATAAGTAAAACACATAAATGATCATGTATATATAATATACAAAAGGCTAGAAACCCACAAAGTAAGTACTCAATGACTAAGCCAGAGAAGCCAGAGAAACAAGAGAACAAGCCGTTAAGACAACATTAAAGACAAACATCAAACCATACCGTCCTATAAGGATTTAGGTTCATAGGGTCCACAATCTGTCCGGTCATCGCACAATCAAAGAGAAAAGCATAGTGACGAACTGTAAATGGATCAACCACTGAACATGCAGTACGTTGCAAAATGATAGTGTCATAACCTCTTTTGATAAACCTTTCAACATGTTTAATAAAGATTGTATGAACGTGTTTATGACCAAGGATCTTTCAAAGTTTGTAAATCACATTACCATAGAATTCAGGTTTTGATAGTCCGAAGATGACATCTAAATAAATCATCATAGGACGGTAGCTTTTGATGTTTTAGTTCAATCTTATCTTGTCGTACCATGAACAGTATCACCATTTGACGGTTGTTCTGTTCTTAAACGGATATGGGAGCAGCCATTTTGAAAACTCATAGTTCTAAAATTAATTTACCATATATGGGATATTGGTAAATATCATTTAAAGCAAAGAAAAGCATTGCAAATGAATGGGAATCCTTTACTGGTCATATAATACACTATAACAGATTATTATACTTAATGTTCGTACCTTTGCTGTGATTCTTTGATTTTCCTGTTATAAATCAGTTTATCAACATATTTATAAATATTCCATATACAGTAATTGGAAACTGTAATGTCATAGTTCTCAAAATGGCGGTTTCCTCATCCGTTTCAAAGGAACCTTGAAATGATCATATCTTCTTAGGTTATTATCTGATGTTGATAATTATTTCACTTTTGACCAAGTTTTTCAGAAATCTTATAAAGAAAATCAATTTATTTCATTCAGTTTTCAGTCTTTTTCAGTAAGCAGTGTGCGAGTAAGATTAAAACTATTTAGTTCAATCGTTATTACTGAGCTCTCTTAAGCACTTAAGTAAGCAATATTGCAATACGGACTCGTTATATATAAAAGTCGAGCAGGAAATGTAGCGTTCTCAGAACCAAAACCACGCATATAAAATAACGAAAATTACAAAGAAAAGGCATGCTACACCTCATACATAAAAGGGATTACTCAATGGATACCGCCTTGGAGTATTTAGTGGTGGTTTATGTTACAAGAAAACAAGAAACCTTACGTTTACACCGTGTCAATCATCCCAGTTAAACGGGACAGTGGAAACAAAGTTAACCTGTCCATAATATATATTCTAACAAACTGGGCAGCATTAATAGGCGATATTAGAAAGCCACAAAGTAAGTGATCAATGACCTGGCGAAAGCCAGAGCAACAAGTTATTAAGCAGTTAAAGGCACGGCAAGATTAAAGACAAACATTCAACAACATCATCCTTTGCATGCATCATTATATGGCCGAGTAATCTTACATTCAAAGAGGAAAACATAGTGTGCAAGCTACCGTCACACATATATACACATATATCCTTTAATATAGCAAAAGAAAAGTTTAAAGTGGTAAATCAAATTAATACTTCTCTTCGCAATGAATATTAAATACAAGATGAGAAATGAGAAAAAAAGGTTCCAACTAAAATTGGGGCACTATACAAACACTCAATCAAATGAGCAAATTAAATAGTAAATGGATAAACAGGATAATACACAACATATACAATGTTGTAGCTATATTAAATAGTAAATGTATAAACAGGATAATACAAAACATAAATAGTGTTGAAGCCATATTAAATAGTAAATGGATAAACAGGATAATACACAACAGGATAATACACAACATAAAGAAAGTTGAAGTCATATTAAATAATAAATGGATGAACAGGATAAAACACAACATAAAGAGTGTTGTAGTCATATTAAATAGTGAATGGATAAACAGGATAATACACAACATATAGAGTGTTGAAGCCATATTAAATAGTAAATGGATGAACAGGATAATACACAACATAAAGAGTGTTGTAGTCATATTAAATAGTAAATGGATAAACAGGATAATACACAACATATAAAATGTTGTAGCTATATTAAAGAGTAAATGTATAAACAGGATAATGCACAACATAAAGAGTTTTAAAGACATATTAAATAGTAAATGGATAAACAGGATAATTAATACACAACAGAAAGATTGTTGAAGTCATATCAAATAATAAATGGATAAACAGGATAATACACAGCATAAAGAGTGTTAAAGACATATTAAATAGTAAATGGATAAACAGGATAATTAATACACAACAAAAAGATTGTTGAAGTCATATCAAATAATAAATGGATAAACAGGATAATACACAGCATAAAGAGTGTTAAAGACATATTAAATAGTAAATAGATAAACAGGATAATACACAACAGAAAGATTGTTGAAGTCATATCAAACAATAAATGGATAAACAGGATAATACAGAGCATAAAGAGTGTTAAAGACATATTAAATAGTAAATAGATAAACAGGAAAATATACAACATATAGAGTGTTGAAGCCATATTAAATAGTAAATGGATAAACAGGATAATACACAGCATAAAGAGTGTTGTAGTCATATTAAATAGTAAATGGATAAACAGGATAATACACAACAGAAAGATTGTTAAAGACATATTAAATAGTAAATGGATAAACAGGATAATAAACAACAGAAAGATTGTTGAAGTCATATCAAATAATAAATGGATAAACAGGATAATACACAGCATAAAGAGTGATAAAGACACATTAAATAGTAAATAGATAAACATGATAATACACAACAGAACGATTGTTGAAGTCATATCAAATAATAAATGGATAAACAGGATAATACACAGCATAAATAGTGTTAACGACATATTAAATAGTAAATAGATAAACAGGATAATATACAACATATAGAGTGTTGAAGCCATATTAAATAGTAAATGGATAAACAGGATAATATACAACATATAGAGTGTTGAAGCCATATTAAATAGTAAATGGATAAACAGGATAATACACAACAGAAAGATTGTTAAAGACATATTAAATAGTAAATGGATAAACAGGATAATAAACAACAGAAAGATTGTTAAAGACATATTAAATAGTAAATATATAAACAGGATAATACACAACATATAGAGTGTTGAAGCCATATTAAATAGTAAATGGATAAACAGGATAATACACAGCATATAGAGTGTTGAAGCCATATTAAATAGTAAATAGATAAACAGGATAATACACAACAGAAAGATTGTTGAAGTCATATCAAATAATAAATGGATAAACAGGATAATACACAGCATAAAGAGTGTTAAAGACATATTAAATAGTAAATATATAAAGAGGATAATATACAACATATAGAGTGTTGAAGCCATATTAAATAGTAAATGGATAAACAGGATAATACACAGCATAAAGAGTGTTAAAGACATATTAAATAGTAAATATATAAACAGGATAATATACAACATATAGAGTGTTGAAGCTATATTAAATAGTAAATTGATAAACAGGATAATACACAGCATAAAGAGTGTTAAAGACATATTAAATAGTAAATATATAAACAGGATAATACACAACATAAAGAGTGTTGAAGCCATATTAAATAGTAAATGGATAAACAGGATAATACACAACAGAAAGATTGTTAAAGACATATTAAATAGTAAATATATAAACAGGATAATATACAACATATAGAGTGTTGAAGCCATATTAAATAGTAAATGGATAAACAGGATAATACACAACAGAAAGATTGTTAAAGACATATTAAATAGTAAATGGATAAACAGGATAATATACAACATATAGAGTGTTGAAGCCATATTAAATAGTAAATGGATAAACAGGATAATACACAACAGAAAGATTGTTAAAGACATATTAAATAGTAAATGGATAAACAGGATAATACACAGCATAAAGAGTGTTAAAGACATATTAAATAGTAAATGGATAAACAGGATAATACATAGCATAAAGATTGTTAAAGACATATTAAATAGTAAATGGATAAACAGGATAATACACAGCATAAAGATTGTTAAAGACATTTTAAATAGTAAATGGATAAACAGGATAATATACAGCATAAAGAGTGTTAAAGACATATTAAATAGTAAATGGATAAACAGGATAATACACAGCATAAAGATTGTTAAAGACATATTAAATAGTAAATGGATAAACAGGATAATATACAGCATAAAGAGTGTTAAAGACATATTAAATAGTAAATGGATAAACAGGATAATATACAACATATAGAGTGTTGAAGCCATATTAAATAGTAAATGGATAAACAGGATAATACACAACAGAAAGAGTGTTGAAGTCATATCAAATAATAAATGGATAAACAGGATAATACACAGCATAAAGAGTGTTAGAGACATATTAAATAGTAAATAGATAAACAGGATAATACACAACATAAAGAGTGTTGAAGACATATTAAATAGTAAATGGATAAACAGGATAATACACAACAGAAAGAGTCTTGAAGTCATATCAAATAATAAATGGATAAACAGGATAATACACAGCATAAAGAGTGTTAAAGACATATTAAATAGTAAATAGATAAACAGGGTAATATACAACATATAGAGTGTTGAAGCCATATTAAATAGTAAATGGATAAACAGAATAATACACAACATAAAGTGTGTTGTAGTCATATTAAATAGTAAATGGATAAACAGGATAATATACAGCATAAAGATTGTTGAAGCCATATTAAATAGTAAATGGATAAACAGGATAATGCACAACATAAAGAGTGTTGTAGTCATATCAAATAATAAATGGATAAACAGGATAATACACAGCATAAAGAGTGTTAAAGACATATTAAATAGTAAATAGATAAACAGGATAATATACAACATATAGAGTGTTGAAGCCATATTAAATAGTAAATGGATAAACAGGATAATACACAACATAAAGAGTGTTGAAGCCATATTAAATAGTAAATATATAAACAGGATAATACACAAAGTATAGAGTGTTGAAGCCATATTAAATAGTAAATAGATAAACAGGATAATACACAGCATAAAGAGTGTTAAAGACATATTAAATAGTAAATAGATAAACAGGATAATATACAGCATAAAGAGTGTTGAAGCCATATTAAATAGTAAATGGATAAACAGGATAATGCACAACATAAAGAGTGTTGTAGCCATATTAAATAGTAAATGGATAAACAGGATAATACACAGCATAAAGAGTGTTAAAGACATATTAAATAGTAAATAGATAAACAGGATAATATACAGCATAAAGAGTGTTGAAGCCATATTAAATAGTAAATGGATAAACAGGATAATGCACAACATAAAGAGTGTTGTAGCCATATTAAATAGTAAATGGATAAACAGGATAATACACAACATATAGAGTGTTGTAGCCATATTAAATAGTAAATGGATAAACAGGATAATATACAACATATAGAGTGTTGAAGCCATATTAAATAGTAAATGGATAAACAGGATAATGCACAACATAAAGAGTGTTGTAGCCATATTAAATAGTAAATGGATAAACAGGATAATACACAACAGAAAGAGTGTTGAAGTCATATCAAATAATAAATGGATAAACAGGATAATACACAGCATAAAGAGTGTTAAAGACATATTAAATAGGAAATAGATAAACAGGATAATATACAGCATAAAGAGTGTTGAAGCCATATTAAATAGTAAATAGATAGACAGGATAATGCACAACATAAAGAGTGTTGTAGTCATATTAAATAGTAAATGGATAAACAGGATAATACACAACAGAAAGAGTGTTGAAATCATATCAAATAATAAATAGATAAACAGGATAATATACAACATATAGAGTGTTGAAGCCATATTGAATAGTAAATGGATATACAGGATAATACACAACATAAAGAGTGTTGAAGCCATATTAAATAGTAAATATATAAACAGGATAATACACAACATATAGAGTGTTGAAGCCATATTAAATAGTAAATAGATAAACAGGATAATACACAGCATCAAGAGTGTTGTAGTGATATTAAATATTAAATGGATAAACAGTATAATGCACAACATAAAGAGTGTTGAAGCCGTATTAAATAATAAATTGATCAACAGGATAATACACAACATAAAGAATGTTGAAGCCGTATTAAATAGTAAATGGATAAACAGGATAATACACAACATATAGAGTGTTGAAGCCATATTAAATAGTAAATGGATAAACAGGATAATGCACAACATAAAGAGTGTTGTAGTCATATTAAATAGTAAATGGATAAACAGGATAATACACAGCATAAATAGTGTTGAAGCGGTATTAAATAATAAATTGATCAACAGAATAATACACAACATAAAGAATGTTGAAGCCGTATTAAATAGTAAATGGATAAACAGGATAATACACAACATATAGAGTGTTGAAGCCATATTAAATAGTAAATGGATAAACAGGATAAAACACAACATAAAGAATGTTGAAGAAATATTAAATAGTAAATGGATAAACAGGATAATACACAGAATAAAGAGTGTTGAAGACATATTAAATAGTAAATGGATAAACATGATAATACACAGCATATAGCGTGTTGTAGTCATATTAAATAGTAAATGGATAAACAGGATAATACACAGCATAAACAGTGTTGAAGCCGTATTAAATAATAAATCGATCAACAGGATAATACACAACATAAAGCATGTTGAAGCCGTATTAAATAGTAAATGGATAAACAGGATAATACACAACATATAGAGTGTTGAAGCCATATTAAATAGTAAATGGATAAACAGGATAAAACACAACATAAAGAATGTTGAAGAAATATTAAATAGTAAATGGATAAACAGGATAATACACAGAATAAAGAGTGTTGAAGACATATTAAATAGTAAATGGATAAACATGATAATACACAGCATATAGCGTGTTGTAGTCATATTAAATAGTAAAAGGATAAACAGGATAATACACAGCATAAACAGTGTTGAAGCCGTATTAAATAATAAATCGATCAACAGGATAATACACAACATAAAGAATGTTGAAGCCGTATTAAATAGTAAATGGATAAACAGGATAATACACAACATATAGAGTGTTGAAGCCATATTAAATAGTAAATGGATAAACAGGAAAAACAACATAAAGAATGTTGAAGACATATTAAATAGTAAATGGATAAACAGGATAATACACAGAATAAAGAGTGTGGATAAACAGGATAATACACAGAAAAAAGAGTGTTGAAGACATATTAAATAATAAATGGATAAACATGATAATACACAGCATATAGAGTGTTGAAGACATGATTACCGACTTGAAACGTTCGAAAGGCAATATAGTCTACTGGTTAGCCTGAATCGAATAAAGAATGTTGAAGACATATTAAATAGTAAATGGATAAACAGGATAATACACCGAATAAATAGTGTGGATAAAAGGATATTACACAGAATAAAGAGTGGTGAAGACATATTAAATAGTAAATGGATAAACATGATAATACACAGCATATAGAGTGTTGTAGTCATATTAAATAGTAAATGGATAAACAGGATAATACACAGCATACATAGTGTTGAAGCCGTATTAAACAATAAATTGATCAACAGGATAATACACAACATAAAGAATGTTGAAGCCGTATTAAATAGTAAATGGATAAACAGGATAATACACAGAATAAAGAGTGTTGAAGACATATTAAATAGTAAATGGATAAACATGATAATACACAGCATATAGAGTGTTGA
Organism: Cyrtodaria siliqua; assembly: GCA_037043455.1. NCBI lineage: Eukaryota > Metazoa > Mollusca > Bivalvia > Adapedonta > Hiatellidae > Cyrtodaria > Cyrtodaria siliqua. The sequence continues at coordinate 287,695 of JAWPHD010001636.1, forward strand.
AGACATGATTACCGACTTGAAACGTTCGAAAGGCAATATAGTCTACTGGTTAGCCTGAATCGAATAAAGAATGTTGAAGACATATTAAATAGTAAATGGATAAACAGGATAATACACCGAATAAAGAGTGTTGAAGACATATTAAATAGTAAATGGATGAACATGATAATACACAGCATATAGAGTGTTGAAGACATGATTACCGACTTGAAACGTTCGAAAGGCAATATAGTCTACTGGTTAGCCTGAATCGAATCCTGTCTTCAGTGCCCAAATTGAATTTCCCAATTAGTCTGGTGTTGTACTGTTGTTGCACTTTGAGAAAGATATACGTAGTTTGTCATAATAACTCTTCTGAAGACGTTTACTTCTAATAAATTTATTTTGATCATATACTTTTGAAGTCCTTAACCTCGTTTCAAGCTCTAGCAAAACAAATGTGCTGGTTAATATAAACCTCTTATAATGTATCACGGGAGACATCCATCTATATGTGGATAGTTCAAGTTCCTTTTATGGTAAATTAATGGACATACCATGTAAACCAATTAAAGTACTTTTTGGATTTAACAATGAACCAGTTTTATTTAACATGACATCATTATTACACACAATATACGTAGTTTGCAATAATATAAAGTCAATACATTGTGTAAGTGTATATTTCAAAAGGTAGTAAAAAAGAAGTCTACAATATTGTCTCGGAAAGAAATGTCAGAACTAAACGGAGTCGCAACGTCCTTCAACATGAGTAAAGGAAACAACACAATGAAAATAGTTTGGGTTTTTGTTGATAAACTGAAGCCTGTGCCTGGATTAGAAGTCCATGCCGCCTATTTAATCAAGCCAACGTTCATATAGGTGAAGCCCCGTGTGGTTACCCGATATAGAATATAGAATAAGACCACTTCAAATCCCAATAGAGGCAGATGGAGTAACACTCCATCGCCCACTACCAACACTCCTGTTCATTTTGTCATTTGTTTTTTATGCTTGTTAAAGGTTTTGTCATGACCCTGTGTATATAAACGTGGTAAGGTGATTCCATCGTTAATGGTTTGTCTGCTACAATATGTGCTGCAACTCTGTAGGTTAGAAAGTTTATGTAGTCTCGAGGCCTCAGATTCTTCGAATAAGACGCTGTTTTTTCCCAAATATAATCAAGTGTTGCATTTCTACTACAATTGAACATGCCGTAGTATGAAGCCGTTACTAATTTACCTTTTTACTACATGGAACCTACTTGTTTAAGTAATATTTTCCAGTAGATGTTATTAGGTACTTCATATTCGGCCGAAAAACTATAACATCGTACTTGTCTTCTTGATGAGTACAAATAGAGTGAAACTATATATAACAAAACATACCAGAACATAATTTTATTCACCATAAACAACAATACGTACATAGTCTACATAGAAATAGGAAAATACAATTGTTTTTCTCCGTTATCGATCCATGAGTAGCAACTGAACTAATTTATATACTGAAACGCAAAAGAAACGAAACTCGGGAATTCCCGCTGTATATTGTATATACTGTAAACTTAATTCCACATAATATTCCAAAGAAATCCCAAGATGTTTTGTGAAAAAAAGTTGCAGTTAATTAGAGAAAGGACACACATGTGATGTTGTACACGTTTTAATCACACTACACCTTGTAACAAGAAATTCATAAATGTTGAAATTCCTCTTTGAAAAACTTAGCCAGTTCAGTACTGTATTTAACGTAAGGAGTTTGCAAAGTTTTGCTTCCTAAGTTTGCTCACACGCTTGAACCAAACGCGTACTCTGTCAATAATGAAACGTTGAATGAATACTGTTTGCTGTATTATTTGTTGTTTTAGTATTTTTTCCGAAAGGAAAGGTCATACGTAGGCATGTAGCATTCTATTAACAGCAGCATATTGTACATACAATATACAGCGGAAATTCCCGTGTTGCGTTTCTTTTGCGTTTCAGTACTTGGAGGAAAACAGATATGACAGTTTTATATTGCATGTAGCATCATTTATTTTTGATATAGAAACAATTACACCAAATATTGTCACACAATCCGGTTCATTAAATAGCATTTGTTTCAGTCATTAATGCATATATATATTAACAGACATATTGAGGGGGAAACACATGCATAAGAACACTAACCAATTTGAATGCGTAAATCTAAATATTTACTCAAATGTTCCAAACTATGTTTCGATTGCTTTAAAATAAGAAAATCAAATGTATTAACTTTTGGCCATCTGCAGTAATATCTAGGCAGATTAGTTCTCAGTTCAGAGTGTAAAGGGCACACAAAAAATGGTACTCATTATCAATTACTCGCATAGTGCATAAAGTGTAAACATTTCCATTCCGTTGAATAGTATTATGTTTACCAGTTTCGATAGCAAATGTGGATATAAAAGGTCGAACAGGAAATGAGGTATTGAAGGACCACAATCAACCAGGGGCGAGGTTCCTATAGGCCGTGTAGGCCGCGGCCTACACTTTTTTCTGAGAAATCGAAAAAATAAAAATGCCAAAAATGCAATAAAAATCGGAGGCCTAGTGGGGTAATGGGTACTTCGTGTTAATCTAAATACCATTAAACTACTTTAAATGTTTTCAGCCTCTTTTTAGTTATGAGATATATAATTTACGGTAAAAAGTAAGGATATTGATGCTCTTATAGACATATTCATCGGTACGAAATATACGCCAAAACGCACCTCCGACAGTCTAGCTGAAAAAAAATTACGGTGGAGCATGCCCCCGTACCCCCCTAGAACTCGGCCTACACATCATATTCAGCCAAGCTACGCCCCTGTCAACCACAAACAAACACAGAAACAAACAACAACAACAAGGATTAATAAAAGGCAAGATATGACACGCCAAACATAAAAAGGGTTGACAATACGGCTAACGCCTTGGAACGGTCAGTGGCGGAAATGGCCGCTGGGGGTTTAAACCAGGTTCTAGGGTGAACCACACCTCACTCTTACCCTACTGAGATCACAATACAACGGGACAATGTATATAGAGATATCCCCGCCAGGTTAAATTCTCTATCAAACAAGGTAGCATTAATAGGCAGTATAAGTAAAACACGTAAACGATCATGTATATATCAAAATAACAAAAAGCATGTACAAATATTCTAAATTTCGATAAAAATCATCTTTCGATTAATAAATGGTGTAGTGTTACCTATGAATACGCTTACAATTAGTAATAATAGTATGTCTACCAGTTTCGATAGCATGTACATTCGATAAATTTCGATAATTTAAAAAGTGATTCGAAGTTTCGGAGAGATAATCAGACATGACTAATGTTTCATGTTTAAAATGTAATTTGAATCTACTATATGTCAATAGTCTGTTATTTACAATATAGATATTATATACAATACACTATACAACAAAACATACATGTCCAAAAGGGTATCTCATTTGTTTAACTTAAAAACAATCTTGCTTGCATGTGTCACGTGATTTTGATAAAACATGTACTCAAAAACAACAATCACTATTTCGTGGTTGCTTAGATATATGCTTGTATAAATGTGTGCTATATTTCCATTCATTTTTCGATTTAAAAAATAGATAAAAAAAAATTAAATCTTTCTCCCTTTTCGGCCATTGACAAGTGGCACGCTAACGACTGTCATAACATCGCGACCAATGATGTAAAGGGCAATGAAATGGTTTATAAAGCTTGTTCAGTTCTTATTTCTCTTATCTACATTCATCATTTATTGTTGTTTTCTTGTCTTTCTTTGATATATTTCTCCCACTTCTCTTGGATAACAATTGTCCATGTTTGCATGTTTTGCTTATATTAAACCATTTTACAAAATTCACTAGTATATCCGAAAGTTTGATGCACTTTGCTAAAAGCATGTGAAAGGAAAGTATATAGAAGAAGGAATCAAAGAAAAAAATATCATAATTATATTTTCTGATGTGTTTTTGAAGTTTTGCTAGAAAATTTTCTGGAATGTTCATTTAAATATGAAATATAAATACACGGACATCTTGAAGTTTTTAGCAAGCTTTAAAATTGGCGTCTATATTTTTTATTACAACTTATCATTTTAACGTTTAACCTTCTTGCATATAATCAAATAACTTTTTGAGTTTTCATTTCTTCTTCTTATTCTACCATATCTTTAAATCTATTGTTGGTGCAATATAATCAACATTTATTTATATGCAAAAACTCTATGCGTTATACTATACTACCCTTATTGCCGTGTGTCCCTTTTAACACGAGCTTTGGGTTAGCACTTTCGTTAACTATCATGTAACTGTTAAAATGAGTTAAAACAAATATCTTGATATCCATAACAAAACCACGGTAATTATATATTTGTTTATAGTGATAGCTGGTGTTTGTCATGATAAACTCGATATATACATTACATATCATGACAGTACCATCATGATAATGAGAAATAATCGTCCTAAAATACCATATCACTTATACGCAATGGCGCCCCGTACGTATTCGCTACATACCACCAACTAAATCAAATAATTAATAAACAGGACAATACATCAAATAAAGGGTGGTTAAGACAGTGTTGCCTACTTGGAACGGACATTAAGCAATACAGTCTTCTGGTTGGCTACCATTACTGTCATTCTCCACCAGATTGCCCTCTATGTGAGACAACTATATACGTAGATTTTGCGCCTTGGTTTTGCGTACTTGGAACGGTCATTATGCAATACAGTCTTCTAGTTGGCTACCATTATTGTCATTCTCCACCAGATTGCCCTCTATGTGAGACAACTATATTAAATACTGTTATACGTAGATTTTCCGCCTTGATGGCATAACTTGAGCACATGGGTGACAAAAGTTCATACACGCGCATTTTACACTCTTCAAATTGGTACACGTATTGACGTAGACTTACAAATGAACATATCTGAATGCAAACGTAACTAAATGCATGTATAAACTTTCTATATGTTTTATTGTGTAGAGACACATTTGTTTCAAAAATAATTAGATGGATCAAAATAGGTGTATGTAGGATGATGAATGGAAGTACTATTTTAATTATGCCTTTGGTTGCCGAATATTGACGTCCCGTTACATTCAATTCTGCGGCAGCACTGGCTGCCTGATTCAGGGTATTTATCTGCATGACATGCCGTTGCAAAATGATGTGTATCTTTTTGTATGAAAACATAACAATAAGTTCATAAAATATAAGAAGTGCCATTAGAAAAAGGCGGGTCGGTCTGCTTGCATCCCAAACATCACAACCATTCAAATTCAAATTGCAATTTATTTTAAATGAAACCAACATTATTGTTACGATTATTACGATATGGATTATCCAAATCATTGCGACAGCAAACAAAACCAAACTAGTTGTCACACGTCTCGAGTACTTTATGTTGAACCTTATCGCTAACAGTCGCTCTAGCGTCAAAGTCGTTACAGACGCCCATGTGACAATGAAAAGTGTAGCAGCTGAGACGATTCGCGAATTCTGTACGACGTCATCGTCCATGCCAAGGCCGAATATCGCCACCTGGTGGCAAAAAAATATGAAAGCTCCCACTGCATCACCGACAACGAAACTAATAGAGAGAATCCGCAAATTAATCGGCATCAATTTGCACCTTTTAAGCACAATAATGGCTACAACCTCGCAAAAGATAATTAATAAGCTAACTCCTGCAACAACACAATTAATAGCGACAACGACGGGACTATTCAATGTGACTTTATTTCCACCTGACGAACTCTCGCTCATTATGTTGTTAATTGTGGCCATTTTTGTTCCGTTATAATCAGAATTATTCATTCTTTCTTCCTCTCCAGTGGTAAAGTGGTGAAAATCTGAAATATTTGAATAACAAATATACTGCCTGTAGTGGCAACTTAAATGGAATGTAGCGACACAGTCAAACAAACTCTATTATTGAGAGTTCTGAAAAACTTTAAAAAAAAAAGGTGAAAGAATGATCTAAAGCAGCTGATAAACAAAAACGATATAACCATTTGTTGGTTGTTCTAAAACGGATATGAGGACCTCCATTTTGAGAACTATGACGTCATAGTTACAAATTACCATATATGGAATATTGGTAAAAAATCATTTAAAGCATAGAAAATAAATGGCATTATTGCCATTGAATATACATATTTTTCGTACAGTTGCTGTCATGTTTTTCCTATAAATCAGAACATTTTAATATTTATAAATATTCCATAAATGGTCATTTAGAACTATGATGTCATAGCTCTCAAAATGGCGACTGCTATATCTTTTTCGTACAGTTGATGTCATGTTTTTCCTATAAATCAGAACATTTTAATATTTATAAATATTCCATAAATGGTCATTTAGAACTATGATGTCATAGCTCTCAAAATGGCGACTTCTATATCTGTTTCAAAAGAACCTTCAAATGATCATATCTTCTGATGTTTATCATCCGATTTTGATAATTTGTTCACCCTTTTCCAAGTGTTTTAGAACTCTCTATCCTACAGATTGTTTGGCTGTTTCTCTTCATTCCCTTTAAAAGTAGATACATAAGTCAAACAGGAAATGTACCATTGAAGAACCACCGTCACCCCCAAAACACGCTCAACAACAAAGATGAATAAAAGGCAAGATAAAAAAAATAATTATGACATCCCAAACATAACAGGGTTGACAATAGGGCTACACCTTGGAACGGTCAGTAGCAAAAAATGCCGCTGGGGTTTAAACCTGGTTTTAGGGTGCATCAAACCTCACTTTACCCTATTGTCATCCCAATAAAACGGGACAATGTAAATAAAGCATTACGTGGTCCGAGTATTAACTTTCATACCCCATCCAAGCCCTTCTCCAAGAAGCGAAAACGGGATTGGTTGGGGTATGCAATAATACCTTCATTTCGGCTTAACAAGTTTTCATATTGTAAAATTAAAACAGTTAATAGGTAATTTCAAACAGATTATTGCATTTTTCCAGTAAAAATGTTTTTAAACGTGTTTTGTTGTCGAAATATAAGTTATAAAATCCAACTAATATAAGCTTTGCCATCGCTTAATGGAATTAAGGCGGGAACACTTAATGTATCCCCGCCAGGTTATATTCTCTAACAAACAAGGCAGCTAATCATTCATTTTATGTTTGTGATGTCATATCTTGCCTTTATTCATATTTGTATTTGTTTTTTGTTTTTGTGCTTGTTTGTGGTTGACTGTAGTCGTGGCATTCTACGTTTTCTGTTCGACTGTTATATCTACTTCTTTGGTAATGGATTAACGATGGTGCTGTCAGTTTAATAATTGTTATTGTGATATTGCAAAGAAACTTTCGCAATTTCATTGGCCGTAGACTTGAGCCCATGTTAGACTTGAGCCCATGTCTACGTCTTTCCCCATGGGTGCCTCATAACTTTAATAAACAAAAACAAAATGGTGGAGATTACTTTGCTGACCTTCGACTGTTTCTTTCTTACCTCTTTCTGCGCTTCTGCGTAAAATATTGACATAATAGTAAGTAGTGTTGTACGGAGCCCCGCAGGTGACACGCAGAGAACATAATTTAAAGCTGTAGTACAGCGTGCGAACGCTCTAGCTACAGTGTGCGAACGCTGTAGTAGAGAGTGCGAACGCTATAGCTACAGTTTGCGAACGCTGTAGTAGAGTGTGCGAACGCTGTAGTAGAGAGTGCGAACGCTCTAGCTACAGTGTGCGAACGCTGTAGTAGAGAGTGCTAATGGCCCTGTCACACTATAACGTTTTAGACAACGTATGCCGACGTATGAAAATGTTATCAAACACGCTGGCATACGTTGAAAATGAATTAAAAAATCAATTGGAAGCCTCCTTTTGACGTATACATAGCGTATTGCTAACGGGTTGAACGAATATATAACCTATGTTTAAAGTATGAGTAACTTATTCATAACTTGTCCCTAGCGTTTACATAACTTATACAACTTTTACAAGCGTGTGACAGCGTGTGCCCAGCGTACCTCTAGCGTTCATGACTTATGCGGAACTTATGCGCAACGTTAGTCTAACTTATGACTATCTTATGCATAGCGTGTTGGTGCGTATTGCAGGAATGATGAGTTGCTCATCGGTACACCATATATTTAGCTGAACCCAAAACGCTGGCAAATACGCTACCTGGTAAGTTCTAAACACGTTCAGTAAGTTTTAAACACGTATTTAACACGTTGAGTAATTCTAGGATCGTCAGGCATACGTTCAATACGTCAATATACGTTGTGGAAAGGTCAGATATCAGTTAATGATAAGTTAACAGTACGTTGCTCATAGGTTAGAAAACAGTTTCACAAACGCTACACAATCGCCAAGCTGGTTGCCGACGTATTTCGATAGATGCCAACTTATGTGTAACTTACTTGTAGCGTATGTAAACGTGTGCATAACTAGCCTGTCACGTACCTCTAACTTATGCTTAACTTATAAACAACACGTCGGCATACGCTACAAATGTTGTGCATGCATAACATTTTTGACCGGCATCGGCGTACGACAACCTATGCCAGCGTATTTCAGCGTGCTCGTAACTTGTGTAAAACTTATCCCTAATTTACTTATTTGACGTACACCAGCGTGTTTCCCAAATTTCTCGTACGTCGGCGTACGCTGATGCTATACGCCGTAGTGTGACAAGGCCATAACGCTCTAGCTACAGTGTGCGAACGCTGTAGTAGAGTGTGCGAACGCTGTAGTAGAGCGTTCGCACGCTGTAGCTTGAGTGTTCGCACGCTGTAGTAGAGCGTGCGACAGAAAGATAGTGACATAATTACAAAGATCATGGTATTAAAGAAACTAACCCGCCAATAACGGAAAAAGTACACTACAAAACCGTTTACCAAAACTATCCATGTGTCCAGGTCACATATATTTGCCGATTAAAAGTATAGATCATTCCAGGGTTCTTAAAATAATCGTGATTACATATGCGTAAAATGAATTATGAGTACTCGACGCTCCAGTTTTGGGGTTTATTCTGTCTGGTTAACTATAATAATTACTATATTAGTAAATTGATTATGCCCCCGCCGTTGATTGCTGGGAGTGAGATACAAAGGGTGATCAGTGTCCGTCCGTACGTCGTGAAATGTTTTCCTTTAAATCACTTTTCCGGCATCGGTGGTGGCGGCGATGGCGATGCGTCAGCCCTTGAAAACAGGTTAATGTTTTTTGCACAACAACTCCCGTGTTGCGTTTGATTTAATTATATTCAGAAGTAGCTATTTACATATCTATATATGTGCTTTTTCTTTACATAAATCGCTGTTGTTTCTATTTTATTTTAACAATATAGAATGAAAGCTATTATTCGTTATTGGTTTAAACATTTGAAATGCAATGAGTTAAAATATATTAAAATTGCATATAATACACTGTTAGCAGACTTAGACAAATATCCAAATAAGATTTCTTGGGTTAGATCTGTGAAAAATGTTCTTGAAAGATTAGGATTTTATGATGTATGTTTTTTTCAAGGGGTGGGAAATGTAAATAGTTTTCTTTGTCTTTTTACTCAGAGATTAAATCATACTTTTGTACAGAAATGGAACGAAAATTTATCAAATTCAACTAGAGCCAATTGTTACATTTTATTCTCGGAATTCAGTTTTAAACCCTACTTAGATAACGTTACTATCAAAAAATTTAGATTAGCATTAATTAGACTTAGAGTGTCATCTCACAGTCTTGAAATAGAGACTGGAAGGTGGCACGAACCTACAAAAATACCACTTTCAGAAAGAAAATGTAAACTTTGTAATTCTTTAGAGGACGAATTTCATTTTATACTAGAATGTCCACTTTATCATGATTTTAGAGAGGTGTAAATTAAAAGGTTTTATTGGAAAAGACCAAATATACCCAAATTTATAGAATTGTTGCAATCAAAAAAGGTTAAAATTGTTAGAAATCTCGCTATTTTTATTTTTAAAAGCTTTCAAAAAAGAAACGAAACTTACGATATAATATAAGAGAATTCTCCTCTTAATTGCTTATTTATCATATAATGTCAAATGACATATCTGTCTGATGCGAAAAGTCATATACTTTTTTACTTTGATTTAAGCCTTACCTTAAGATAATAAGAAAATATAAGGTTATAACGATTATATGTATAAATACATGTTTGAAAATAACAAACAAGTATTTACAGTTGGACAATAATGAATATATTACATACTTGTAATACTGTTAAAACTGATGACTGCAAACCATTGACTGTTTGATTATAAATATGATGTGTATTTTGTATTGTATACTGATAGGCCATTTGGTCTTTTGTATTAATAAAGTTTATCTATCTATCTATTTTATAATATAACAAACTGTGTCAGAAATAAAACAAATTCATTGTGTAGTGTGCGATTGTTTCCCTATTTTCAAAATAGTTATTTAATTAAAATGCCCACGTTGTTAGAAAGAGAATTGTTATATATACATACTTGTTTAACGCAAACTTCTCAGTCTGTCGAGTCTGTGTATACTGATACTCCCAGTGTGTCCTGTGAACTACAGGGAAAGCTTATCCATCCGCTAGACTAGAAATAGAAGAAATTATATCTAAATAGCTCTCTCTGAAATGAGGGTTTCTTTTTGTCGTGTGTCGAGTTGTCGAGTTGCGAGTTAAAAAAAGCGAGTTGTGAGTTACAAGCCAAAAAACTGCGAGTTGCGAGTTACAAGCTGAAAATAACTTAGAAAATGCAAGTTGCGAGTTACAAGATGAAAATAAATTAAAAATGCGAGTTGCGAGTTACAATGAAAAAATGCGAGTTGCGAGTTACAAGAAAAAAAAGCGAGTTGTCAGTTACAAGTGAAAATGCGAGTTGCCAGTTACAAGAAAAAATGCGAATTACAAGAAAAAGTTGAGTTGCCAAAATTTATATAATATAATTGATATAATAAAATTAAGTTAAATAAAAAATAAATTATAAATTTATATAATACATCATTTCAATAGGTAGACAGTCTTAGATTTTTTATAATATACTGTTGGTGAAAAGATTCTTAGATTCTTTAAGAATAAGTTATTTTTTTGTCTTTATACAAAAGTATAAAAAGCTTCTCCTAAACTATTATGAACAACTTAGCAATATTTTTTTTCCTTCAAATAAATGGTGAAAGGGGAAGGATTCTTTGAAACAAAATATCTCCACATTACAATGTTGTTAATTGATACAACTGCCAACAGTCCACTGGTGGTATTGTTTTAGGCAATTCAGGAACAACACCCAGAAAAGTGTATCAATGATAACAGCTCAATGAGCATCTCTAGTGTCAAAAGTTGATAAGTCCTCAGAGTTTTTTTATTCAATGGTGCACACGCATGACGCCATTATTTATTGTCAACTTCTTTCACCAGACTTGATTTTGAGATCTATTTTAAATTTACATTGTTGCATATGGTGCATATGATGCTGAAGCCCATGTTGAACCCTGCATTAGACCATCATACTGTGTTTCAGTAGCATATTCAATGTAAATATGCACCATATAACTAGACCCATTAAAATAATTGATATTGTTAATGAAATAGTTTGTTCAGCAAAACTCAAAGACTCAGCTAGTTGTTGGTGCATAATTGTCATTAATATTAATTCATATGATGCTTTAAGGCAATAACAAGTTCTTTTGTGACCTTAATTTTATTTTATTTAATAAAATGTACAACTGTTAGCAACATATACAAATTAAAATTATGACTAAACAAAAATACAATGAGTCCTCGTGTTTTCCAGTCCAAATATATAAAAAAAACAATTGAATTGATTTTAGTTAATTTTATTATATATTTCTTTGAAACTCGCAACTCAATTTTTCGGCTTGTAACTCGCAACTCGCTTTTTCGGCTTATAACTCGCAACTCGCATATTTTTCTTGTAGCTCGCACTATTTCCTTGTAACTCGCAATTCGCACTTTTTCCTTGTAACTCGCAACTCGCATTTTTTTCCTTGTAACTCCTCGCACTTTTTTGGCTTGTTACTCGCAACTCACTTTTTGTGACTCGCTTCTCGACACTCGACCAAAAGTGACACTCCTCTGAAATTGTGTGGACTTTTTATGTTTGATAGACGCATACGGAGGTCTCGGTTAGAATGTCCAATCAAATCAGAGCACGTTTGTGTTTTAAGCACCTCATAGTACGCTATTGAAACCAGTAACGAAGTACCAACATTCATTATTCGCAATGACACGTACTAAAGAACAGGCAATTGTTATGGGGATCAGTGTACAGTGTTCAATCATCGTATTAATTAATCATGTCACTTACCGTACTGATTCTTAATGGTGCAATTTTCGTATTTCCCAAAAGGTGTTGAATGGTAAAAACGGTTTTATTGTGTTTTGATCGTCGAACTCATAAATGCGATATAACTGGTTTACAGAAATGTGATTGTATAACGTTTCCAATTAAATAGTGTTAACTTTCGTATAATACTGCCAAACCTACGTTACAAATACTATTTCTATTATATAGATTGCTTCTATGGTTTCCGTCTATTTTAAAGCCGATAAGTGCTCATCATTTATTTTCATCTACAAAATAATAAATAGTGTTAAATTTCTTTTGATTATATATAACATATATGCCCAGATACTTGCATATCTGCTTTTTGTAGATAATGTGGTTCATAATGTGGTTTTATGGGTACAAATCTGAAATATTTACAAAACATCGCCTATATTAATGGGAACTGGTCTAACAGTAAAATACCAATGAACACATTTAGGTTTTCGTAAAACACGTAAAATACATAGAATTGTCAACCCTTAAATTCAGTGAGTGAGTGAGTGTTTGATTGATTGATTGATTGATTGAGTGAGTGAGTGAGTGAGTGAGTGAGTGAGTGAGTGAGTGAGTGAGTGAGTGAGTGAGTGAGTGAGTGAGTGAGTGAGTGAGTGAGTGAGTGAGTGAGTGAGTGAGTGAGTGAGTGAGTGAGTGAGTGAGTGAGTGAGTGAGTGAGTGAGTGAGTGAGTGAGTGAGTGAGTGAGTGAGTGAGTGAGTGAGTGAGTGAGTGAGTGAGTGAGTGAGTGAGTGAGTGAGTGAGTGAGTGAGTGAGTGAGTGAGTGAGTACGGGGTGCGGTGGGGTGAAAGCAGAGAAAATAGGTTAATATGGATGTTTTTTGTAATTGCCAATATATGTATGAGTATTTGGGACGGGCGGACTAACATTTGCGTTTTAGGAACTAAATGAATGCAGTCTTAACTTAAACCTAAAACCAGAAAGGAATTTTGCCCCTTAAACCTTTTTTATAGAACAGAACAGAACAGAACAGATATTTTATTAAGATTTGTACATAGTACATCATCATACAAACATTACATACAAATACATTAAACATATAGTCACGTAATAGATATAAACGATTTTCTTTTACAAACAAATGTTGAATTATATTACTTTAGTTCACATTTGTAATACAATATTCCTTAAAGATTATGAAATTTAATAGAATGAGAATGAACAACATGCTTAAACATTTAAAATTGACTTTCTTATTTCTAAGGCTTCCTTGGTATATTTTGAAATTTTATATAATACAGTTTTATTATGAGAGCTAATCAAATCTAAAAACTTAAACATTGATGGTCTTTGGTAATAATACTTTTTCAAATACTGCTTACGCAAATCTACAAAACATGGACATATACATATAAAGTGAAACTCATCTTCTATATCGCCTGAATTACAACAAAGGCAATATCTTTCATTTTTTGGTATTCTATTTCTATCATAACGCCCAGTTTGAATTCTAAGAGGATGAACAGAAAGTCTTAGTCTAGTATAAAACAATCTCAAATTACAAGGTAATATATCAAGATAGTTTTCATAGTCAAATTGCATTTTTACTAAGCTATAGTTTTCAAGAACTGTACTATTTTCTATAGAACTAAACCATTCCTGAATAAAATTATCAATAACTTTTTGCTTAAAAATATTTGGAAATACTTTGGGGTTTACAAAATGATTGTTCTCAAATATATCGGTAAATCCGTAATTATTTAACATGGTTTTAACGTTTGATACCCAGTTCTTACATCCTTTATTACAATCATTTAGCCCTTGTTCGTATACTTTTTTTATTATTATATTATCAGTATTAATAATTTTACACCAATAACTTATTATCCTTGCATATCGTGATATATATAAGGGATATCTACCCAGCTCTCCGTAAACACCCACAGTACATGTATTCATTTTAACATTCAATAAACGTTTACAGAATTTTAAATGTATTCGCTCTATAACTTTCGACCTTGTATACCCCCAGATTTCGCTTGCATAATTTAAAATAGAACCAACGAACGCATCAAACAACTGACATAGTAGTTTTGGCTTTAAACGATTTTTTTTACAGTTAAATAATAGAGTGTTTAATGCCTTAAGCGCCTTGCCGACTAAGTGTTCTTGGTTTAAGTTGAAATTACCAGTATAATTAAAAATATTTCCAAGATAGTTAAAATCATTAACAACTTCTATAATTTGATCGTTATAAGTCCATGATTCATTAGGCAACAATCCACCACGTTTTCTAAACACCATTATTTTAGTTTTCGCAACATTTACGCTTAAGCCCCATTTATTACAATATGTATGCAATCGATTAAGATTATCTTGTAATTCAGCAGGAGATTTGCCCAAAATAGCCATATCATCAGCAAAAAGTAAGATTATTAGTACTATGTCATCTATATTTAAACCTGTCTCAACATTACTTTGCAAATAAAGTTCAAGATCTTCCACAAACATGGAAAACAGTATAGGCGAAATTACCTCCCCTTGTCTCAAACCAACAGCATATTCAAAGTAGTCTGAATAGCTATTACAACTTTTTACACACGATTTAACCTTTTGATACAAAACAAATGAACACAATCTGGACGTCCGACATTAGGAGCTAATTTGCATGCATGTATGCATTATGATTATTTAGCCCAGACAAAGTACTACACATGCATTAGGAGCTTAAAGAAACTAACCCGCCAAATAACGGCAAAAATTACGCTACAAAACCGTTCATAAAATCTCTGCCCAGGTGTTCAGGTCATATAATAATGCGTATGTGTCAATTAAAGCTATAGTTGTATTTATGGGTTCTTAAAATACCTGTAATTGAAATGCGTAAAATGAATTATGAGTTGGTAACTCTTAATTCGACGCTCCATTGTTGGGGTTTGTGCTGGCTGGTTAAAGCCGTTTATATTGTGTCTATAGAGTTTGGATTCTCAAAATATGTAAGTTATATATCTACCTCGTCGTAAGTAGGTTTAGAAACGGTGTACAATGTTGTAAACGAGCTCATCAACCTCGTTTGTTAGCGCACGTGTAAAGATATTCTCTCATAATTTGGAAAAAACGCAAAAGTTTCATCGACACCATTGCGATATAACAAACATGTTCACATCCAGTCGAGTTATCCTTCCCAATGTTCGCGGCAAATGTTTATAAAATGCACCGTATTTGTTATGTGGACTGATCAATGAGCTTAGTTTTGTCTTTGTCCTAGTTTTCCTGGAATTTTTCAAATAATTTTAGTTTTACTGTTTATACAAGTTTTGGCATTGACATTACTGATAGCGAGTGGGGAGAAAATTGATCAATGTCCATGTTTAGAAAATTTAAGAATTGGTACAATTTCTGAATACAATGAGTGAATACTTGTATGATGAAGACTTTTGGATTCAAACAAACCATCTGCAAGAAGGTTGGACGGATTATTGACTAGACGATGATAATATTTTAACATCTACATGATAACATCAAAGTACACAGGAAGACGACCCATTTCTGACATGACAATAAAGTTGGTGGTTTTCTTAGGGGGTCCCAAAGGGGTTTTGCGTGAAAACGTGATCGGGGTGTTTTTAAAAACGTGACACGTGAAACAAACAATATTTTTGTGTGATTGCGTGGAAATTATATCAGCGTGATCCGTGACTTTTGTTTTGGTAAAACGTGATCGCGTGATATTGTGACGTGAAACGTGAATTTTTAGTCCTTTTCAGTCTTTTTAGTGTCCCTCCTCCTCCCCCGAGCCTCCCCCGAGCCTCCCCCGAGAGCTGAACTTTCGTACTTGCGCGAACATCTGGCACGGGGAATCCCCGGGGTCACTACAATCAGCCGAGTCGTGTATCAGATACAGTATAGGCAGTATAGACTGGTGGTATGCCGACAGTTTCACTGACATAGCTCACTACATTACAAGTCGCACTGGTCGGCCTGGAACTAGTCTATTACAATTTGATGACAAAAGTGGTCTCCATTGACTGGATTCCAAATCTATTACTATTTGTATGATGGTCTCGGTAGTACAACTTAATACCGCTAGGTGCGCGCAGATCTAATAGCGCGCGAGAATCGTATCTGCTTGTTTATGGACTTCATTTAACGTGAAATGTGAAAGTGATCCTTGTTTTTATTTAACGTGATCACGTTGGGGCACCCTAGAACCCGATATAACACACGCACGCACGCACTCTCTCTCTCACCCCCCCCCCCCCCCCCCCCCCCTCTCTCTCTCTCTCTCTCTCTCTCTCTCTACTTTTGCCACTTATCGTCCCAAGGCGGTAGTCCTATTGTCAACTCTTTTATGTTTGTGAGGTCATTTACTTTGCATTGTAATTGTTGTTTGTTTCGCTGCGTGTTTTCGGTTGACTGTGGTCTTCTTGTGCTACATTTACTGTTTATATCTACGTGTACTTTCATTTCAATTTCATGTTAAATTTACAAATACATCCAGTCGATTTCATCACGTGTATATAACTTTGGGAGAACTAGTCATGTCGCTTGTGTTGTATTAATTATAGATATCAAAGCACGTAGTTCTTTCTGTCTAAGAGAAGTGTTTGTGTGTGTGTTTGCGGGATCGAAAGATATTTTATTTTAATCAAAATTACATTTAAAAAAGTTAAGAAATCATTAAAACTAATTTAAACTAAAGGTAGTGCAAGTACTTAATTAAAATAATTGTTTGCAGCTATTTATATGTTTAAATTGTACCGTTTTGTTCTTGTATGTAAGGTATGTAATAAAAAATATATATACAACCGTGGTCGTGCCGTTTTGTCGATAATGTCACACCTAGTGGCTCGGTAATTGCCCGAGG